>LXKZ01000150.1:0-200824 GCA_001856765.1 Endoconidiophora polonica | reverse complement strand
ACAGGCACAGGCACAGGCACAGAGGCAGAGGCACTTACTTTAGGGGGGTGGCCCTGGCTGGCTTAGCCTGGCTCGACAAGGAGCAACGGGAGGGTTCTTTTCTGGTCTGATGAAAGCGAGAAGACGAAAAGAGGAAAAGAGGAAAAGAGGGAAATACAGAGTAATATTTAAAAAATGAAATTCCCAACAGGTCAGAAAGTATGCCGGTCTGGGGTGAGGCCAGACTTTCTTTGTGTGCGTGTATATAGAGCCTTATTGATCGATGCTACGTATTATCAAGTTTTGGTTTGGAAGACCCAAAGTCTTGTTCGGCGTGGTGTCATTGGGTGTCAATTAGCTTGATATAGCCTTCCGATATAACCTTCCGATATAGCAAGCATTTACGAGGCTCGAGCTCTATTTAAAATGTGTGTGTTGCTTGTAGTACTTAGTACAAGCTAAGTTCCAAGTTCCCATGCTAAAAAGAGCTCATCTTACTACTCCTGGCCACACTCTATCTCTTCTCGTCTATAGGGATTGGGTTCCCCGTTCATAAGACCGGTACATAAGACTACATATTAGTAGTTCATAAGACTGGCGCATGAGAACCAACCCATAATAGTATTCTCAGCCCCGTGACTTATACAAACGACACGTCGTCGTGTCGATACACTAGAACCTGGAAATGCTGTAAGAGCATGCATAAAGCATAAAACATGGGAAGGATGGAAGAGTCCAGTTGCTGCAACGCTGTCTGTTCAGGCAGGTTTGTAACAAGCACGGTTTGGGGACCGAGTTCTTCTTCTCTTCCCCTTGATCGCCCCCCGTACATGATAGGGAGAGACGGACGTACGAGATCAACAGCAGACCAAGACATACAGCACGATGTACATTCTGACTAGATACGGGCTTCATAAAAACTATGTAGTGACTAGGCAAGCATGGGGGATAGATAACATGGCTATTCAAAGAAGGGGATGGAAGGAACGAGTATAAATACTTTATAAATCAGAGAGACAAGGAATTATCCAACCCGCTCAAGGGCATCATCATATCATAGCAACATACTTATTCTCGAACTACCCTTTCCAAGTGTATTTTGTTTTCTCTCGTACCCTTTCTCCATTTCTGCCGCGGGTTATATCTCGGGGAGGCTAGGGTCCCTTTGACATTTTGATTTTTCACGGTAACTTTCTGGCTGGATATTAGCTCTCAGAATGAGCGAGCATTGTGCCTTGAATTACCAACCTTTTCGTTCCCTTGCTTGCTTGTTTTAAGGCTCAAAGCCAATCAATCAAAAGCAACAGCAGCGCTCGTTGACGAACGAACGGGATTCTTTGTCTTCTTTCTTCCATTTCTCTTCTCTTTCTTCAGGTTGTTCGAGGACCATCTCCGATCGTTGCTGCTACTATTATCACCAGTATCTTTGTGTCTAGACTACTTAATTGCCTATCTAGACATCGGTCGTTCCGTAGCGACTGTCGAACTTCTGCATTACTATTTATTTAATTTTTAATAATTTAATTTATTCTTTGTTTCCTCTATTAGAGTCTACTGCCTCCGTTCCGGCAAGCTTCGTTCTTTGACTTGAACCGAAACTCACCGGAAGCCTCAAAACGCAACAGTTTGTCTCGACACATGCTAGCACAAACAAACGACTGTAATTTCTCTAATTCTTTTCTTTTTTTCTTCTTTCCTCTCTATGCTACTAGCGCACTTGATTCACTGCTTCTTCAAGGTTAGAATTTGTCACGTCTGAGTAGTCACCAATTAGCCTTTCTGAGTTACGGCGACCTATAGACACTCTCTTCCTTCTTAGTCAACATCATTTTCATCTCCAAATCTGCTGAAGCCCGGAACCAAATTCAGGCTAATAGACCAATCTGCCCAAGACGCTGTGTCGCACCTGTTCTATTAGTCTGGACATCTAGTCAGACGACGTCGTTCAGCTCCAGAGAAACAATCTGTTGTCGTCGGCGTTGGGTGAGTTAGCTAGGGCTTAATTGCAATACACACTAACTAGCCTTAGTTTGAAGGAACAGAGCCTGGACCTCCTCGTCTTACCTGCATCCGAATTTTGTTTCGTTTCATTCTTGGAATTCGACCCCCTCTTTCGCCGACTGTAGTTCCAAACAGACAGTTCTATCTCTCTCCGAAAGGCCGCTTTTAGTTCTCGTTATCACCTGAGTATCTTGACTGCCAAACATTCCCCAAAAACTGCGCAACCACACTTAGTGTGAGATCGATTTTCTACGAATCACAGCATTTCTCCCGCTTAGCTATAGCTCAGCTCTTAGTAAAGCTTCCGTGAAAATACAATAGTGTAGCTGCATCTAAAAAAAAAAAAAAAAAAAAAAAAAAAAAAAAAAAGAGAGAACATAGACACTGGCTGTTCCCCCGCTAGGCGGTCGCCTGAACAGGACTTTGAGTCCACTAAAACTGCGGACATCGACACAAACCCCACTGATAAGCAACAGCTTACTCGTGGCCCATCATGCAATGGTACAAGCGTCTGTCCAGAGACAAGGACAGGATGTCACATGCGCCAACACACCATCATTACCAGAGTCATCGCCATAGTCAAGCATCCACCCTTCCACAAATCAATATCTTGCCGACGGCACCCTCAACGGCCTCGACTATTGGCTCCATTGCGACCTTTGGCTCAACGTCGTCACCCAACACACCTGCGCCGCCCACCTACATCCCGCCGCGAACCTCATCTACCGGCCAGCCTGCTCTGGGCATACTGCCATCCTCGTCTGCCGTGGCGTATAAACTAGCCCAGGTTCCCGAAGCCTCCAGTTCATCCTCAACCTCACCATCAGAGTCATCGCTATCTGGTCTCGCTGTATCTACTTCTGCAGGCGCCCGCATCCGCTCTCGCTCGCAATCTCTGTCTTACTCTCGCTCTCATTCGTATACAACAACACATTCGCGCTCACACCCTCGACAAGTTCCGTTGCATCTAGCTCCACCCGCCATGTCGCAGAACGACCCTAACCGGTATGCCTCCGAGGACCTCGACTTTGTCGGCCGGAGGCTGTGGAATACCAACAAGGAGAACATCGTGGCCGGCCCTTTCCACTACCTGTATGACCACCCCGGCAAGGACTTCCGTGCCCAGATCATCAAGGCCTTTGATGTATGGCTGGAGGTGCCTAATGACAGCCTGGCCATCATCACCAAGGTTGTTGGCATGCTGCACACTGCCTCGCTGCTTATCGATGATGTCGAGGATTCCTCCTCGTTGCGCCGTGGCCTGCCTGTTGCTCACAATATCTTTGGCATCCCCCAGACCATCAATTCGTCCAATTACATCTATTTCTGTGCTCTACAGGAGGTGCAGAAGCTCCGCAGTCCAAACACCATAAACATATTTGCTGATGAGCTGCTGCACCTCCACCGCGGCCAGGGCATGGATCTGTTCTGGCGGGACAACCTCAAGTGTCCCTCGGAGGAAGACTATCTTGAGATGGTCAGCAACAAAACCGGCGGTCTGTTCCGTCTGGGCATCAAGTTGATGCAGGCCGAGTCTCGTTCCCTCGTCGACTGCGTGCAGCTCGTCAACCTTGTCGGTCTCATCTTTCAAATCCGCGATGACTATCTGAACCTGTCGTCCCCCGAATACTCCGACAACAAAGGTCTCTGCGAGGATTTGACAGAGGGCAAATTCTCATTCCCTGTCATTCATGCCATCCGCAAAGATGAATCCAACACGCGTCTCATCAATATCCTACGGCAGAAGACTACAGATGTTGATGTCAAGCGTTATGCAGTGGCTTATATGGAGAGCATGGGCAGCTTTGCCTATACACGGAAAGTCGTCAACGTGCTTATTGAGCGCGCGCGTAAAGTTGCCCATGACATTGATGACGGCCGTGGTAAGACGGCGCACATCATAGCTATTCTGGACAAAATGGTTCTCGCCGAGGAAACCTCGTCTGCCTCCTCCACGACGCAGGGCCCAGTGCCTAAATCATTCCCCATTGCCACTTATGGCTCTATCCCTGACCCTAACCGGATCTAATCGATATGTCATACACTACTTAGCATTTACTTGAACCTTCTCTTTCTCTCTCTTATCTTGATGTTCTTCGTATATAAAGAACATTAGTACTCTAGATCGGTATTGGTATCTTTTTTTTTTCCTTTGTTGTTTCCATTTGTGTGTTTATCTATTGGCAGGACAAATTGTTTCTCGACATATGGCGTTGGGCTTCTCATATTCACGGTCTTCTCTTTTCATTAAAATTTTTTTATTTATAAACCACTTGATAAAAGCATTCATCTCGTTTCTCCCAATATATCTAGGGGCGGACTATATTTATATGTTATGTTTAATATAATTACCACAGACTATATTTGTCAATGTTTCATGACTTGGTCATGAAATTTGATAGTACTGCTAGTAAGTACTTCATTATGATACCTACTGGTACTGATGGTTACTTTCTCGTGCTGCTTTCTGTCTACATAGCTTCCTAGTATTATATTATGCATGCACTCTCCAAATAATTCGTGTACTGTATTTCCTCCATAATATGATAAGCCTATTGATATTCCGCTTCGGTTAAAACCACACGTCTCCTTACAGCTCGTCCTCAACTTGCTGTCGTTTTACAACCCTAACCCAGCGTCTCCGCCGCCACTCTCCGCGTCTTTCAATTCCATCTCCTTCTTCCCAGGACTGATATGGGCTCCTCTGTTGCTTGCCGATAGCATCTTCGTGTCCGTCTGAAGACGGTAACGACGACGACTTGATCGATAGGTCGTCATGCAATGGACTTCTGCCACCCTGGTCGGCCTCATTATGCATGTCATACACCCACCGCTCGCCCTCTGTCTCGACCTCCACACCCGTGATGATACGATCTTCCACCCACTCACGACTCCACAGATCCAACGCCCATTTCTTCTCACTCCATTCCCAGCCGTCTGGCGGCAAGACGTCCTCGAAAAAGCGTGTTCCGCGCGGCCGCTCCTGGTTGATACGCGGCTGTGACAGCGGGTCGTACGGCGACGGTGAAAATAGCCATGGCTCCCATTCACCAGCCGTCGAATCCATGCGCTGCAGCTCAAAAACCTCGACCTCGCGCGTCTCAGGCGCGCTGTCTAGGAGAATGTCGCGCTGGACCCACGTGTCTAGCCATCGCTTGGCGAGCGCTTCCTGTGGCTCGACGTGCTCGCGGTGAGTGGTTTCCAGCATATCTGCTACGACCGGATGATTGGTGCCAATGACGACCCAGCCGCCGACTAAGAAGAGCATGCGCCATGGCAACAGATGCGCCGAGATTGACATCAGCACGCTAGCCATGAACATGAAGACGAAGACGGCTGACGAGCACGCCTCGTCGCTGAAATTCGTCATGGGCACGATGGTGGCCACTACCTGATCATGGCCAACACAGAAATCGTCCATGCAGTTCTGCAAGTCGCGCATGTTCTGGAAAAAGTCCCTACTAAGTTCTTTCGCGGGTTTTACGGTACGGGCAGGTGCCAGCGGCGGGCCACGTGGCGAGTAGATGAGCGATTCGGGGCCCTGGGGCGGCGCCGGATGGCGCGCTAGGAATGACGGTATGAAGACTCCGAGGAGCAGACCGGCGAGCGGGAGAATGGGCAGCAGGTGTGGGTCGAGGCATACGAAACTGTAGACAGCGAGTACGGATAGCGTGTGCGAGTAGTGCTGCCAGGTTATGATGCGCACGACCTGTTCCTGGAACTTAAACACGACGCCGATGCGGGCGTTGAAGCGTCGAAAGTTGTTCGACATGGTGGTTATGTTGAAATTAGGGCGGTTCTCGTAGAACTCCATGCCCGTGCCCTGCTTAGCAGGTCGGCTGGCAGTGTGCTCATCCTCTGGGACGATTTGGGAAAGTACTCTTTTGATGGAGAAGGGTTTGAGGTTAGCAACGATTTCACGAGAACTGCGGTGTTTGCGCTTCTTGTCCCTCATCTTTCACGTCATATAGGTCGACGGGCCTTCATGATATGTAGAATGCTGGAAGGTCTTAGGTAGAAACAATACCATGTGTCTTCTATCTATGTGTTCCTGGCAGAGAATAGTATATGCCTGTGATTGTGCTTGTGGTACAGTGGCTTGGGACAGTATCATGATGAAACTCACTTCTCGAGCAGCCGGTCCTGCAGCGAGGCTTTGTCGCAGATTGTCGCCATTCTTTGTATGATTCCTCCCGGGACTAAGCTGGTGGTACTATTTTCTTTGACTGGTTGGTTTGCATTCAGTGGAACATCATCGACATTTGTGTTCCGTTGCTTGTCGTCTTCGTAGTGACTATTGTGGCCTGAGCTGGTGGGGATCTGGTGGCAGTGTGAGCGCCTCTGCTGATGCTGCTGCTGCTGCTGCGGGCCAGAATCGTCGTTTGTTTCCTGGATATACAGACTTCTAGTGTCGGATGGCCGTTCAGGCGAGACGTCACGGTTGACAAAGAGATCCGCTGTGAACTCGTCCATCGGGCCATAAGAATAACTCGCTTCGCTGCGATCTGGGTTATCTCTTTGCTATGTATATAGGGTCTTGTCTCCGTTGCTGTAAATGTATATGCAAGGAGATGCTAGTATGGTTGCGGCAGATCCAAGGCTATGCCGTTATGCAGACAGAAAATACGAAAAGGTTAGCCAATATGAGGCGGATGAGCTATTATTCTCACTTTGCTAGCTAGTGTTGGGTTCTGTGCAGCAGCTTGCAGGAACAGACCGCTGGGGGGGGGACGTCTAAGCAGCAGCTGCTAGTATCAATATGCGCCGTTGGTAGTAGTGGTAATGCTGATTTATGTCACGTACTGCCACGTCAAAACGGCACACAAGCCGTAAGATGGATACAGAGATGTTAGCGAAGCACTAATGTACATGTACGCAGTCCTAACAATACACCCAATGAAAAGGCACTTGTGAGAATAGAGACAATATTGAGTGCATTACAGCATGTAAAAACACATTCGATGGTGACGGATATACGCCTTTGTGATAGACCAACTGCAGCACGTCGCACGATGTTGCGCTCGGCTTGGAAATTGGGGTTCTGGGCCACACAGGAAGAGTTGTGTCAAATGTCAGACACTCAGTCAGCTGACAGCAGCTGGCTCTCGGCTATCCTACCCAACTTCAAAAACGGCTTGATTCTGTTCCTGTTCCTACGCTGATAACAATAAAGATGAGCATTTCGCGTGCCTGAATGATCGCATGGCATGTTACTTCTCAATTCCCTCTTTGTTGTTTACAGCTTCCTTCTTCTGCTATGGGCTGCTGTAGCTGTGCGTTGTTCAAGCAGATTGTAGACTCTTCTAATGCTTTGGGAGCCAACAAATGCGCTCGGCAACGCACAAGGTTCATCCTTCACATGTACGACTAAATAGCTATCCCTGTATTTTTTTCTATAACCCTAATTCCCGCTAGCCAATTTCCAACCTCGGAATTTATCTTGGTCTAATTTGCTTATCGTGATGAATATACTAACCTTAATACTTCCTGTCCCGTTTTCCTTACTTTCTCTTCTCACCTTGGAAAGCCTGAACACAACCAGTTTGATGCAATGTAGTTTGCTGGGCGAAGGATTGTTTATATATATATACAGCGCGGAAACCCCGACTAAGACGCCGTATTTTACCTTTAAAATGGCGGTCAAGTCATAGGCTTGAAAATACGGCGCTACTTGATTTATTATTAAGTTGTTTGAAGCCGTGTCTCTGATTAATTGTTACATCTACTCGTCTCGCAGTTTT
The DNA here is from genome assembly GCA_001856765.1 of Endoconidiophora polonica. NCBI lineage: Eukaryota > Fungi > Ascomycota > Sordariomycetes > Microascales > Ceratocystidaceae > Endoconidiophora > Endoconidiophora polonica. The sequence goes on along the minus strand of LXKZ01000150.1, from coordinate 193,103 downwards.
AAGCCCAATAGAGCCGCTGGAAGTAACCCTGGATTCTCCCATCCCGAATATGGCCGCCATTTTGGTTGACTTTACTCTTTTCTCAAGATGTAGAATATCCATGAGACATGCCGGGTCAGTCGCCCTCTGCAGATCATGATCATAATAGAAACCTGTTCTAGATATTCATGTGCCTTGGTGTCAATACTACGCCCTTTTCCTCACTAGTAATACCATTAAGTCAAGTATCATTGCTCAACCTAGTTGTAAGGAATATACTTACTCCTTATTGAAGAACTAGTTGGCCTCTAGTTTGTAAATGAGCTTTCAGTCAAGAAAAGATCTGGTAGATGCCACACCTATCTGTGAGATACAGACCATACATATGTGAATGCATCCTAGTGACCGCATATAAACTATATAATGTGATGATCTAAGGAATGAGAACCAAAGCTTCATCTACGAACAAGTAGTTTTTGATCACTGTTTCAATGCTACTGACAGGAACTACCAAGTGCCAGCAGTATGGCAATATAGAAGGCCATAGCCACTCGTCATAGTTAACTTCTAACGAGTAATGAGTTAGAAAAAGAAAAAAAATGCCATAGCTAGCTAGTAACATCATAGTATGTACTGATGAATAATCATTAACGAGGCACATCTTTATATCAGTGGTCGGCTCCATCTATGACTTTTATTCTGGCTAGAACCCATATATGACACATTAACTAGACGAGTAGCATTTTGGTCGACAAAGAAACGAGCTCGGATCCAGGGCTTTCAGTTTTATATAGCGACCTTTATACTTTAAGAGACATGATGAGCATCGACTGATTGCTAGCATTGGAACGTGACAAAAATGCAGCTTAGCCGCACAGAAAAACACTGGCGGGTGCCATTGTCACATTCAATACTTTGATGCTGGGCTAGAAGTCACACGCAACCTATATATTCCTTTTTTCTTGTTCATTGTTTTAGCTAATGACTGGGCTGTAAAGTGTTATATAGCGTCATGCTTACTTGTTAGTACTATGTAAGTTCTCAGTGATTCTGGACATCAGATAAGCAAACAAGCCACCGTTTTTAGTTGCTGAACGCCGCGACCTTGCCTAAGTGTTTGCCGTCATCCTATGCGGCGGATATAGATCTACTGGCACACGCCTTTTATAGGAAATATTCCGACTCATTAAGAGGATAGATTGAATGTCTACTGAGGCTGTGAAAAGTTACCCATTTCCAATACATGGAGACATGTATATATCCTTTTTGTTGCTATAACAGCTATTACAACGGCTATTAATTAGCCGCTGGTCCTGTTTTGCTAGGCGCTCCGCCCTGTATTGACAAACAGTAGTGAAGCACTTAATCAAACTCGTAAAGTTTTGTATCTTAAAATTGTACAAAAACAACAACCAAGTATAGTCTCACTTCTTGTTGCACATGATATTTTTTTTCTCTTCATATATTGTACATACTAGGGAGAAAACGTCAAGGTAGGGCTTGCGCATAAACTTTGGCTTTAACCCTTTTTTAGCGCCGTCGCTGATGACTTAATCTCAATGCCATATCGTTCCAATCTTACAGCTTAACTGCGAGCACAAAAGCGTTCATCAACTTTGGGTAAACTGGTTAGTTCCGTTGCAAGAATAGAGTGAACGATCCTGACTGGAGAGACCCGCAAGATTAGCAGCCTACTCAACCCCTAGGATGCCGATTGCTTTGTATTACTAGAGAAACTGGCTGATTGGATTTCTCCCCAAGGAAGAATGAAAGGCTTTGGTGAAAGCAGTTACTGTCTCACTTGGATAACTGGTCGTTAAGGGCTTCATCATTTTGTGTTGTTTGCATGCTAGATTGGATCCCCTTTAGGGCAAACACGAGCCAAACTCCATTACGATGGTGCTAATTTTAAGACTAAAGCGCAGTCTCTACGAGCTTGATCTGTCGAATGTTGAGTTTTGACAAGAACTACTTGGTAGGCTTGGTCATATCAGCAACAGAGCTAAGGAAGGTTTAGGCCGGCGGAATTTGTACCTTCAAAGGACGGTAGATGATCCGCAGATGATAACCACCACCAATAAAAATGACAATGACAATGACAATGACAATGTACTATTCTAGATCGTTGGTACTAGTAGTGTATGGCTGCGCTGAAGTGAGTGAGAAATCAGGTTGAAGCTTGTGGACGAATAAGCCCCGGTGCTTAGTCTATGTTCGTTCTCCTGGATCTTGCATCTCTAGATGCTGCACCAAGAGATGGGACGCTCTAAGTGATGGAGTTTGGTCCTAGTACATAGAAGGATCAAGGGACCTCTGGATAGAGCATAAAAAGGGCGTCAGTTCGTTAAGCGTCAGGCGAGAACAGGCGACATGAAGCTTTTAAGCAAAGTAGGAGCGTAAAGCTGTGGAGGCTGGGATGTGAGCTTGACAGTTGGGCCAGATGTAAATAGACACAGTCGTATGGTTGTTTGGCATGCCAATATATGTGTATATTTGACCAGCCCCTGAGGTCTTTTCTCTTTGAATTTTTTTTTTCCTTCTTCCTTCCTCCCTGCCACTGGAATTTTGTTGCGAAGTCTTAGGTTTGCCATTTCCGGCTGTCAGAGGTAGGAAGAGAGAGTGCTTCAGCTACAAATGGGCAAGGTTCTTTGACACATAAAAAGAGCTCTCTACAGCAACGACGATTAACGGAATAGTGATCGTAGCGAGCATCGTCCGTGGTAATTGAGCAACATAATCCCCGTTCAAACACTGGAAAGATAGTAAATGGCCTGTATGGACGACAAAAGCCAGGCAACCCGATAGACACCAGTGTGTTTATCTGTCTGTTTGACATAAACAAAGACGTGCAGTAAAGGTGAGCGCAGCTCGCTCACCCATTCTAGCGGTTGCGAATAAAAATACTAATAACATTGTGTATTAGGTGCATCTGGAATTGAAGCGGTGTCCAGGACGTATTGCTTGTGCAGCTAAGTAATACTGCTACTTCGCTTGTTGTCCTGGCGCTGTTGTAGCGTTTCTCGTGGGTCGCTGGAAATGACAAGTACGAGAAGCCAGAGTGGTGAATTAGGTGGTGAGGGTCGCGAGCAGCAGAGAGGCCTGCGGGATGGGGAGGTGACCGGTACCTGGCTGCCAGCTGCACAGCATTCAGGGCTATCTATGATGCTTGAGGCATCGAAAAGACCTCTACAGTAGCAAGGACTGACTAGACGAGATGGTTTTACATCGCAGTGAATGAGGTCGCAATGCCGAGATGATCGCGCCTCTGATCTGACCGTGCATGTCTGGGGCTTGGAGCAGCAGCGATAGTGGCTTGTTTGCGTTTTGGGGTTCCGTATGTGGAGGAGGTGGTAAATATTGTGGAATAAAGAGTCCTTCGATTCTAAGCTTGGAAGGCCGAGCGAACCTGTTATCGATGAGATAGCGAGTTGATCATTGATGTTGCAGTGTAGAAAAATTATTGGTCAGCCAAGGAATAAAGAGGCAGGGATCTCAGGCTCCTCTAGTATACAGTGGCGATAGCGAACAAAGTAGGCATTTTAGTGCAGCGTAGAAAAATAATAAAGCGAAGGATCTGGGCAACCGTTCTCAGCCTTCTGTTTACGACAACGACATCGCTCTATTCCCTACTCTGTATCCTGCTCCTAAATCGTAGTGAACGGACTCACAGACAGCGTTGCTATAGCTCTGTCTACGTATCAACTGTCGTTTTTCGTTGCTTCCTTCGTCCGCAAATTCAGGGCTAATTGTAACATTGTTTAGTTTTGTAGTCTTAGCTAGCTCTGTAGTTCCAGGCCGGCAGCCACTTCGCCAGTGTCAGCCTTCTTCTGTCCGCCCATCAAACCAAAACCACCCCATCTGCCCATTGTCTATCCATCTATCCACCTACCAACCAACTAAACGACCGATTGTCCGACCAAACGAACGCACAAGTGAACAGCAAAGCACACTCTGTTGTCGCCCTGGCCATCTTCATCTCGTACTCTCTGCCTCTATATAGTCAACCCTCTCGGAATGCGGTAGTATCTGAATTCTCTTTCCTCAGCTTCCCAGCCCAGGACTGAGATTCGTGAGTCTGGAATCGGCGAGGAAGAACAAAGAAAAAATAAGAAAAAAAAAAACTCAAGGTTGCTCGTTTCGTACTGTTTAGTCCGTGCTTGGATTGTCCATCACCGCCGTAGTAGGAGATCGCCTTCCTTGTTTATCCATTCTTTTTTTTTTTTTTTTTTCCTTGTGCAGCCACATTAGTCGCTATCTTGCACTTCTACAGTGCTCTGCGGACCGACGAACTGCCCTCGGAACCGCCTAGCTTCTAGCTTCTGGCCCAGTCCGATAACCGCCAGCACCAACATCAACATCAGCATTAGCATTGCCATATAATTCCTACCTGCCCATACCGGCCGGCCCCGTCGTCGCCGTTTGCAAAACGATCGCCCTAAACCTCACGTACCATCTTCATCACTCCCAATAATATCCCAATCTTGCTGCTTGTGTGTCTGTGCCCTGTTGCTCGCACACACATTTCTTTCCTATGTTTAGGGATCCTGCAAAGCATCAAGCTGGTCCTCGAACCGCTACCACTTCTCCCACGCGTCGCCGGTTAGTAGTATAACTGAATATCCTTCTCCTCTCCTGATCTGGGCACTAGCTTCCGCCTTCTTTCCCTCACTGTTGTCTCTCCGACCTGCGCCTGGCTAGTTCTCTTGTTGCCTACTGTCGTAGAATCATGGTTGCCCATTTGCGCCTTTACTGCTAAGCTGTTAAAGACTGCCAAACTGCCAGACTGCTGCTTCTTCTACTGTTGCTAAACTGCATGGTGTGTGGCTGTTCTTTCATCCCTGCAGACGGCGTAACCTAACTTGTTCATGCCCCTAACTTTTGTCCTGCTTAATATAGGCCCCGTAGATTTAGTAACGCTTCTCTCTCCTCCGTTTCGACCGTCCTTCCTCCTTCTCGAACTCTCGACTCGGTGCAAATGCTAAGTGCATCCTCGTCCAACAACCACTCGTTGTTCTCGTTTGGACGGAATGCTGGCTCATCAGCCGCCTCCATGAAAGACGATTTGAACAACGACGTGACTGCCTCGCCCTTTGACTTTCTGCCGTCTGTCAATTTCGACGATCTGCAGAGTAGCCTGGAAGAGGCTTCTGGCGAGTTCAAGCTTGGCCCTTACACAACTGCAAGCACCATCTCTCATCACAGCCTGAGCCTTCCTCTGTCTGGCCCAGTAGCCTCCGAAGCTGGAATTCTCATCGGCTCAAGTCACCATCTATCTTCCTCTAGTCATAACCCGTCACCACCCGTCTCTATGTTGACATCCGGGAGCTATAGCAAGATGGGCGATAGCCACTCACAGCTTTCATCTAACGTGACCCAAAATGGCGGTACCACCCGTGTTGTGATCCCGCAAAACAACATCAACGCGAATCGTCACAATCGCTCTGGCTCTCTTTTACGCCGCCCGAGTACCTCTAGCAGACCCTCGACTTCACCTGCAACCTCCGATCTCACCCAGCCTCCGACTCAGACACCCGGACGTCGCCGTAGCCATTACCCGCCAGTCTCGAACGCCAACATGCCGAAGACAACGATGCCTCGGAAGTCGATTGGCTCCAGTATAGATCCGGAGCCACTTGGCCGCCGTTCATCTACTCGTCGCCCTAGTATTACATCTGATTTGACCGGCACTAGATCATTTATTGGACCAGGAGGAGGTTTGGGAGACGTTACACGCTCTTCACTTGACTGTGATTATAGTACTGGAAATGATTCTCTCGTAGGATCTAACCTCTCGACTTCAAGAGCGTCAAAGGCCCGATCTGTACATTCATTTAGCAAGCCAACTCAGGCTAGCCTCGCCAACAGCACTCTTACTTCGGATCCGAAATCACGATTGTCGACGTTTCATCTACGCTCACAACATACCTCATTGAAAGCTAGCCCAACACCACCAGTACCACTTGGGAACAAGCGTGTTTCTGTCATGCCCGGAATGCCTAGTCCGAATCTGGCACATGGCTTGGGAGCACGAACGATAAGTCCGACAGACGCGCGACGAATGAAGCGCCTTTCTATGCACCACCCACAAGGCAATGGCAGCTCTACTAGTATCGCCACTGCGATCGGTCTCACGTCAGATATCCCACCTCCACCACCTACTGAGCGTCGCGCTTCATCGCGTTCCCCATCTATGATTCCTAGGAAAGCTACTGGAACACCTTCATCTTCTAGGACAACTCCGGATATCCATCGCAAGTCATACAGTTCTGGCCTATCTACGGGCTCCGCTGCTAGCTTCAACACCGTTAGAACATCTACTGGCTCAATTGCTCCACGTATCCCTCAGATTCCGCAGTCTATGTCAACGTCAAGGTTACCAGCCCCCAAGGCCCTCACTTTGCAAAACATCCAAATGCAAGGTGCCTCTAGTGACGTAGATGAGGATGTCCCACCTGTTCCAGCCATTCCTAAGCTTTACGAGTCACCAAAGGATTCGCCGGCTGATGCTACATTTTTGGACAAGAAGAAGTTGAGTATGGCATTTGACACGTCCAGCATACACAGCTTCCAGAGCACCTCTACTGGAAGTAGTTCATTACTCAACATGGAGGGTACTGTATCTTCACAGGTTGGTAGCAAGATCGGCACTCGGAAGAGTTCCTATCATAGCCAAACTGCGCGCGAAACCGAAAAGCAATCCCGAAAAAGTCTGCAACCACTTCGCCTACCTCCTATGCATATTGGCCCCCTTAGCACACCTACAGCAAACAAGATTGCGCAACTACCAATGCATTCAGGCATCTCTCCTAGCCGTTTAAGTCCAACCCAGAAGAGACATGCTAGCAAGACTCCAACGACACCCATGACTGCTTCCAAGAGCAGCTTCTTTTCGCGTAATCACGACGACCCCACCGACACTCCAATAGTTCGTAGCAGCAGCTCTAATCACCCTGCACGTGCAGCAAATAGCCCTCCCATGTCATTGGACACTGGCTCAGATGACTCGATTCGCACTTCCAAGCTCCGGAACAAAGACAGCGGCTCTTTCGTGTCTACATCAACGGCTAAACCTATCCCCCAAATGAACTTTTCGCAGGTGGGGAGATCCAAGACTGTCATTGCGGTTCTCACTTCGGCATCTGCTTTGAATGGCGATTCCAAGGTCCACAAGCCATCTGGGCCTCGCGTTTTGAAGATGACTACCAGAGGCCCCAAGTCGCCGCCCCCTCCTTCAAGTCCTGAAGATCAAGAGCCTCCTACTCCCTCGTCTATTAGCTCTTTGCGTAGAAAGCTGAGTCTCTCCTGGAAGCGCGGTGCTTCCAAGAGTAACATAACATTACCGCCTGGTGCTATCGAGAGCACGAGTACTCTGCAAACTGCCCAACGCGACCCTATGCCGCAACCCCGTGTTCCGGCCTCTCTCACTACTGCTTCCATGTCTGGAAAATTGAGCCCCGCCTCATCGATCAAGAGTGGATCTACATATTTAGAGACACGGAGAAGAAAGAGCTCTGTGTCTAGTCTCACTACTATAGGCATTGGCATGTCAGAGCGTCACCGCCCCGATTGGACTACTCATAGTAGTGTAGCTAAAAAGCCTATCATGCCCGAAACTGGTGATCGTTATGCTAACAGTAATATTCAAAAACTCAAGCCTCGACAGCCACCTATACATTCTATCAACAAGTCTCCCATTACCGAGCTGTGGGCTCCTGAAATGGATAAAGATGATATGGCTGCCGATGAGGAGATGCGCAAGATGGGCCTACGCCGTAAGGAGACGGAAATTGCTGCTCGTACGCTTGACCAGTTGCGCAAGAGAGCTACGGCTAAAGAACGTGTTAGTCCACAAGAAGCTATTCGCATTGCTAGACTCAACAGCTATGAACATGGTGAAATCATGGATTACAGCGATATATACTTCTGTGGTACACAGAATGCGCAAAAGGTAGTTGGTGATGTGCATGGGAACAAGCCTAACTTTGGCTATGACGACGATCGTGGCGACTATGCTATTGTCACTGGAGACCACCTTTCTTACCGCTATGAGATAATTGATATCCTCGGCAAAGGTAGTTTCGGACAGGTTGTGCGCTGCATCGACCATCGCCTAGGTGTGCTCGTTGCTATCAAGATTATTCGTAACAAGAAACGTTTCCACCAACAAGCCATCGTGGAAGTCAATATTCTCAAGAAGCTTCGTGAGTGGGATCCTAACAACCACCACAGCATGGTAAACTTTACCGATAGCTTCTATTTCCGCGGCCATCTATGTATCTCAACTGAGTTGTTGGACATGAACTTGTATGAGTTCATTAAGGCCAATGGCTTCCATGGTTTCTCGCTGCGTATAATTCGCCGCTTCACTAAGCAGATTTTATCATCACTGAACCTGCTAAAACACCGCCGTGTCATCCACTGCGATTTGAAGCCTGAGAACATTCTGATCCGCCATCCGCTCCACAGTGAGATCAAAGTTATCGATTTCGGCTCCAGTTGCTTCGAGAACGAGAAGATTTACACTTACATCCAGTCTCGTTTCTATCGGTCTCCAGAAGTCATTCTAGGTATGACCTACGGTCTTCCCATTGATATGTGGTCTGTTGGTTGTATCTTGGCTGAGCTTTTCACGGGTGTACCCATCTTCCCCGGCGAGAATGAGCAGGAGCAACTGGCTTGTATCATGGAGGTGTTTGGTCCTCCTGAGAAGCATCTTATTGAGAAGAGTACACGAAAGAAGCTTTTCTTTGACTCAATGGGCAAGCCCCGATTAACAGTTTCTTCTAAGGGTCGCCGTCGTCGCCCTTCATCCAAGACTCTGCAACAGGCGCTCAAGTGTGATGATGAGGCATTCCTTGATTTCATTACGCGCTGTCTTCGTTGGGATCCTGACCGCCGCATGCGCCCGGAGGAAGCTATTCGTCACGAGTTCATTACTGGACAGAAGCCGGTTCGTGTCGTCACTCGTGAGATGTCTCCCATGAAGCGCACGAACACCGTTTCGTCTTCGTCGCGGCCTCTACCTGACCCTCCAGCAATGACTCGCCGGGCACGTGATGTCTCGGCGTCAGGTGCTGGAACTAGCCCGTTAAAGCCTGTTATCAGTGGTTATGCTCCTGTTAGACGGGGCTCGAATGCCGGTTACACTGGAGCCGGAAGCACGGTTGGTGGATCTGGTCCAGCCAAGCGTGTTAGTGCCGGTGTAGCTAGTCTTGCTGGAAATAGTAGCCTGCCTCGTGCCTCCAACCGTAGTGCAAGTGGCAAGTTCCAGGATATGACGTCCAGCGCGTCGGCTGCCACTGCTGGGCGGCGGTGATAACACGGCTTTTATGTCTCGACACCATCTTTTGATGCATGCCGTCGTAGAGCCCGTACGATCCCATGATGTTTCGCCACAACACTTCAAATATTCACACAAATATTTGTTGTATGCTGTTCACCTCGTCTCCGCATACCCTGCCCTTTTCGATCCACTCTACACACTATCTAGACATACCACACGCGATACCTTTTTGTTGACACCTTTCTTTCTTGCCCTCTTTTTTTTTTCACACTTTGCTCATTTGATTTTTCTTTTGATGATGCGGTTTATATGATACGGAATAAGACCTAGACACGCTTTGGGCGCATGCACTGCTTGCTTCGTTTGTTGTTTGTTTCTTCCATTTCCCCCTTTATTTTCTTTCTGTGCTCTCCTATTATCACCACTATTTCTACTATTGCTCTAGCCGCGTTTACGTTAGCATCTTCATTTGTCCCGCCATATACAATTTCGTTGAATGGTTCGTCTCAGCGAGATACTCTTTCTTGTACCCCAAATTTTGCTTGTTACTATCCCTTGTTCTCCGTGGATGGCGTTTGATCTGTGTCCAGCTTCAATTTTTTTACTCATACTGTCTTATCATTTTCTTTTCAACTTACTTGATCTCTTGATTAATAGAGGCATCACTGGCATGGTATACAAAAACGTAAAGAGGAGATAGAGATGCCCTCTTATCAGATCAAGATGTTTGTTCTGCTATATATGGGGCATCTTTTAATTCTTGTTTTGTTTCCAATATGTTCTCTGAAGCTTGTTAACCGTATTTCTTCTGTGCTCTTTTCTTATCGTGTACCGTCTTTGTGATGCCTTCTTACAATCTATCATATCTCCCTTGAGCGGAGTATTTCATCTTTGCATGACCACAGAATGTACCGCTGGTCTGATATAACACTCTTTGTCAGACTGTCTATAGGAGAAACTGAAAAGAAAAGCAAATATGTGAGAGTTACTCTTGTCAAATTCTCCATTGTCAGTTTTTTTATTTGGGGGGGGGGGGGTCTTTTCTTTTTATCCTTTGTGAATCTCATGTTTCTACCTTTTCTGCTTTGTTTGTCAAGCTAAAACGATGCTCGTTCGATTATAGCAAAGTACGATGATAGATAACCTAGGCTGGTTTTCTGCTGGATGAGATTGAGAAAAATGCAAGCAACTTTTTGAAAATGTCTGATGCTTATTAGATTTATTATCATCTATACTTGGGCTTTGACTGACTTTTTCCTCTTATCTGTTCTTACGAAGCCTGTTGCTGGGACTTGGAGGTTATTTAGTATTTTGAAAGTTTTCTTTTCCATTTCATTTTATCATGTTATCCATTCGATATAACCATTATTTTATTAGTCGGTAGTTTGCTGCTATCGAGTTATCCTGCTTTCATCAGGCTTACTGCATGTTTATCTTAACATAATTTTGACGTTCATTATTGATAAAACTCTGAGAACATGATCTTTGAACCAGTTCTATAAGTCCTTTTAGTTAATTATTTGATAAACCGTGATATTTATGATGCTACAGATGCTGTATGGCTATGAATGCAACATGTAACATGCTACCGAGTCTCTTGATATGCTATATAAGCGGCTTGACTTGATATCTAAAGCTTGAAGACAAACAAACCATCGACAGTTTGATTTGTGACAACAATGACAAGATTTGAGAAAACAGAGTCATACTGTTGTGAAAAAGCATCTCATAAACAGTTCTAGTAGGCAAAATAAGGCTTTGTTACTAAGCTCATTCGTGTTTTGTGTTGTTGTTTATAAAATTTGAGATGATTGTTAAAAGGCGATCTAACGTTCTTTATACACCAATTAGTAAACTAGTGATAATTTCTAAGCATTGAAATACATCCATGATTACACGCAATTACAAACGTTAATTTAAACTCTTTTTTCTTAATATGACTCGAAAAAATATATGAAGCCTAGCAGGTGCTTCCACAAAAATTGTTCTCAAGTACCTCTAATGAGAAGAAAAAATCAGAATAGAAGATCCATGTTGCATATATGTATGAATGCTGCAAAACAGGTATTTATTTATTTTTATTTTTATTTTTATTGATATATCTTATTCAGTTTCTATAACTATGAAGATGGCTAGGCGAGTCCTAGCCCACTATAAACACAAAGCAAACAGAAATCAAAACGCGAAAGTTGAGCCCCGCCGAAGCAGGATATAGGTGGTAAACTGGCCGAAACCAGCACCGGTAGACAGTCTGGATTAAAAGGCTGCTGATAGGCTTGCTTTCATGATAGCGAAACTATACCAGCCACCACAAGCAAGCACAACGGGCGTAGGGCCAAGATGGGATTCCCTCGGCAAGTGTGTACTGAGCATTGATCGATGAGTAGTCTGTATATGCCGACGAAATGGGTGGTGAAAGTGGGTATGTAAAAGATGCCTTCATGTGGCCCTATCATCGCCTCGAAGCCAGAACACAACGTCATTGATTGCTTGGAATAAAGAGATAAAGAGAGTATGACGTTCGTGGGAGACTCTAGGTCGATTGAGGAGGGTTTAGCTGGTGGTATGGGCAATGGTGACTCGCACATATCTTATGTGTGCGTCTATCAGAGAACCTCGTTGTAAAGGAGGGGGCCACGGTGTGGTGGGTGTGTAGGTGGGTGAGTCTGAGCAACAGACTAGACTTGAGGTTATACAGATGGGAGATGTGGTCCTAGTGTATCTTGATCAAAACAGTTACTTGCAAAGAAGCGGAAGGGGGAGGGAGGGGCGTCTATCACCAATAGTATCTTAGTGATAAAGTGATATCCCCCAAAACTAGATTAACATTGGTAGTCATTGTGGCACCACATTGTCGATACACCTCCTTCTTGTCTTTTTACATGTATATTTGAGAACTTGCTTGAGTTTTGGGGAGGGAGGGTCATCTTGTTCCTGATCGGCTAGAAATATACCGGAGAGCGTCATTCCTGTCTAACAGTTCATGTACGGTAGAAGGTACATACCGAACGCCCTGTTTAACAGAGAGATCCAGAAATATAGATGCGGTGCCTCTGAAAAATGGGTGGAGTGACATGCAGCTGATACATGGATACGAGAAAGTTCGAGAGGTGCAATATACAGAAGATTGCATAGCTGCCACTAGAGGATATATAGGGAGGCCTACAACAAGGGCTATTCTGTGTGTGTGTGTGTACAATAGCTAGTTGTAACTGATATAGATAGATATTCACTGTAATAGCTATACAAATGAGTATTAGTTGCTGTGGCATGTTTGCTCTCGCCGGAGGTATTTCATAGGCCTTGTATGGAGTTTTAGAGAGAGTTGGCGGTAATAGATATGCCAATGGCGAGCGCAAAAAAGTATACATCAACCAAAAACCCGGGAGGCCGCTGATGGGTGAGAACTTGAATGTTGCTTTCTTTAATGGCTTACGGTGTGCAGTTAAATTAGTTAGTATGCTAGGCTCAGGTCTCAATGTTGATTGGTCATAACATGCTGCGTTTAACAATACTTAATATACGTCTATGATGATGCAGGGGGCAAGGCCTGGAACAATACGTCGGTCATATGAAGGCGGAGGAGGCTTTAGTAAACGTCCCAATCTAATGCAGGACGTTTGTTCTGTGTTGGCCACTCAATGGCCATGTCAGGGACACAGAACTAAGAAGGGGGTTGTACTGCTTCTCTTCGACGATACAAAAATATACTCGGTGGTAACAGGAAGAAGGCATGAATCTTACGATATTAGAGACTTGTGCTAGTGTACGGCACGGGCTACTTTGACAAGAGAACAAGGTGGACTCAGACGGATGGATGGATGGGCGACACACAATGATGCGGGAGCTCTGAGTAGGTTGAAACAGAGCAAGAGATATCGAGGGCGACAAGAATGATATGATAGCTGCGATCCTGAGGTCCTCTTTGTCTGGGGCACTTATGTATCATGACAAGACTCTCGGAAGGAGTTTATCAAATATATCAGAGACATAGCATATACCTTTCCCTCTCGGGCTAGGATATAAGCACAAATAAGAAAGTGTGCTGTTCATATTGATTAAGGGAGTATGATATGGTTGGAGGATCACCAGAGCCAGCTATTATTATCTGATACTACGGCATATGGCGCTATGAGAAAGGTACAAGGGTCGCCATATGAAGAGAGGGCTCGATGCAAGGGGACGAGGATAAAAACAGCGAGCCTAGAATGCACCTGATATTGGCGAAGGCGGTATCGAACGCGGGAAGTAAATAGAAAAATGCTTCAAGGGGGTATGGATGTGTATCTATAAAGGCGAGCCCACCACAAGAGTAGCTTAGGATTTTCTTTTTAGGGCATCCAAAGCCGGCACTGAAGAGGCTCTTGGCCACGCAACATGAAGTACCATACAGGAAGTTGGTTCATTATCTTATTCTCTGAGGTGTGAGTCAAGACTTTTTCGTCTTTCACTTAAGAATATTAGTGAACGATTAGTGGCCATGTCCATCCATATACATGCTGGTTGGATGGGAGGCATACACAACCAAGCCGGTACTACTTGACATAGCGGTGTTTATGAAGTGCTTAAGCGGCGCGGGGAGTTTTGCATATTTGCCTAGGGCCAATGGGACATCGCTTCGTTTGTAATCGTCAGAGGGCTCCCGTCCGTGGTTGCAGTAGATATCAGTATAAGCAGCACTGCTAATCATGATATACTGGGGGGGATATGAGGGAGTGACTTAAGCTGGGGCTCATATATAAAGCCTTGCAGCGATTAGTATTTGTGGCATTTTGACGGCTTTAGGCAATGGAGGTCAAGTTTTCTTCTTTGCTTTTTATTGTGCGGCACATGTGCTCTAGTTTCAGAGGGGAACAAGACCGAGGCGGCGGGAAAAATAATCTCAAAATTAAAAGTACTCTTTTTTTATCTTGTTTTTTCTTTTCTTTTTGAACAGTCAACAGTTAGCAAGAGAAGGTCTTAGTAAGGCTCGTGCTCACTGCTATGTAGTCATGAAGGCTCTCGCCTCGTTTGAGAAGCACGAGGATGTTGCTTTTGGATGGGGTGTGAAAAGGGAAGATGGAGGAGGCGTCCAGTAAAAGAGCTTAGGCCATCTTTTTTAGGCGCGGATATACCAGGGCAGACAGAAGGCAGGCAGAGGAAGAGGGAATGAGAGGAAAGGAAGAAGCAGAGAAATCCGAAAGGAACGAGAGAAATAGTGATCCGTGTCTCGACGAGGCCAGGTTGTTGTTCTCATGCCGATGAATAGTTAGTGATCTTCAAGATTATCGACATACGGTAGGCACAAGACGACAAGATATCAAGAGAGGGTTGACTGACAAAAGACAACGTCCATCACAGCCACGATCCCAGTACGATGACCAGATGTAAAAATAGCCGTTTATAAGTACATACTAATGTATTTCTGCAATTGATTATGCCTTGGGGGCTTGACATCGCGATGCCCAAAAGATAGACAGAAGAATAAAACGCAAATACACCATGTTTTGTTGTTTCCAAAGCAGCGTCCAGAATTAGCAATTACGATTATAAAAAAACAAAGCAATTACACCATAATAGATCTAGGTCAGAAATAGACGCCGTTTCGCCTAGGAAAACTCAAACAAGAGAAACTACCAAAAAAAAAACCCCCCCGACCCTCTCTTTCTTATCGATAACATAGCCGTCGCTGCAGCCACTCGTTACTCAAGGTGGGGTCTGCTTGACGGCCGACAGTTGGCCAGCCTTACTTATGATCTTTTGCAGTCAATGGTCCCAGTACTACAAAGCGTCGACATATCACATGCAGGATGTTGTTATCTGAGTTTAAGGCACATCTCAAGGCGTTCCGAAAGCGTGGTACTAGTAGTACCTATACCGCCCTATGTCTTTCTTTCTCTCATTTAATTACTGATAGTCTAACCTCACTTTCAGACTTGTGGAACTCGTTGGTATTGCTACGGTAACATGTGGATTGAATTTTTCTCTTCTTTCTGTCGCGTTATTCTCCCAGACAGGCCGAGAGAATATCAGAAGAGGGAGCGCTAATAATCCCTTCATTATCAGTGGTCGTCTATCACCGTCACAATCACCGTACGGCACAGCTTGGTAGGACGGATATCTACCTAATCTAGCAAAAACAAGCCAGGCCCCTTCCTATTGTCTATATGTTCCAACAGTGTGGTGTCTACATGCTTCATCATGGCATGATTTTTAAAATACATATGTAGTCTACTAGAGAAAAAAATTGCCTTTCGTAACAAATGAAAATCACCAAGAAATAAACTTTGCATTTCCGAGAGGCAGCCAGTCCCTCTGTATCAGGAGACATGTGCTGCCTTGCCTTATGCTCTGTACGTCTAAAGATGTTGTTTTCGATAAAGCACGACGACTTATAAATTAATTACGACATCGTAGGAAACTGTAAACAAATAGAGAACCAGAAGGCCGTTAGCTATGCTGTCAAAAGATAAGCAGCGTCAGCCAGCCAAATGGGATGCTTCTATGATATAATCAAGCCTAGAATTCAGAGTCATCTGTGGCAAAAAGGTACAACAGTGGCTAGCAGCGCCCACTGATAAACCAAAAAAAAGTATGTACTTGCTCCTTGTTTCTTTGTCGTCTCTCCAAAACTCAGACAGACAATCAGTGGCAAAAGACAAAAACTGGCCACTTTCTTGTGTAAATTTGTTTCTTTTGTAGGGCTGAAAGCCGATGGCGGACCTGATATCGCCACTGCAGGGTTCTGCATCTTTAATTAACGTTTTCTTCACGGCATCATTGCTCTCTTAGCTGGCCGGCCAATGATGTGAGTGATTACTAAAGACATGCAACAGCGACTATTACTAGCAGCACTATGCTGACACTGTAAAGGAAATATAGCTGCCTAAATTTAGATTATAGTCAAAGATCTTTGTAAACAAAAACTCACCCAAAAAATTTGTCGATAATCCTTTCAGTTTCTAAACCAAAAAAAATTTAAAAAAATTTGCTACCAAAACAAAGGGGGCTACGAGTTGTTCGTTAGAGCCGCCCGAGAAAGAATAATGAAGTTTTCATGGTAAAGGTAAGTGACCTAGAAAGGAGACAATACCAGCAAGTATAGATTGACGTAGCTTGTCTCTTTTCTACCATAGAATCGAGGAATGGGAACAATAAATATATATAAATTAAAATGAAGAGAATATGTCAGCAAGTTCAATTTAAGACTCGCGAGTCTCCAATCGATGCCGGCCAAAGGCGAAGATAGGGAAAACAAGAGAACGAAGGAACAATCGACATATTTCTTCTTTTTTCTCCCTCTCTTTGATTAGCCGTTTCTGCTATTACTACTACTTCGTACTTACTACTCTCAGTCTGCAGTTATCAGTCATTTCCGGCCTTATCATTCGTTTGTTTATGGCCGCTGATTTGTCAGTAGCTGTAACCTGCTTATATCAAATCTAGCCTAAAGTTGTAGCATGAAACCCATCAATCTGCCAGTGTATCATCTGTATGTACGTCAGTATGTATGTACACGCCCTCTGTTGGCAGGGCGTATACGTATGTACAATGATTGTTGGCCTAATTCTTTGGCTCCAATCCCCCCCCCCCCCCTAAGATACGCAATGTACAGACAGACAGGAAAAAAGAAGAAGAAGAAAACACGATTGACAAACTGGAAATGATGCGCATACCTCATCTAAGCAACTTGCAACGTTCCAGAGATACAAAGTATGGCATAAAGGATATGGTGAGGAGGGAGCGAGCCGTTAGTTAGACACGGGACACTGCATGTCGGATCAAGGCATGGCAAGTTGTACATGCAAACAAAATATATGTGTACGTACTACATACTACATAGATAGCGTTCAGCCAGAAAGAACATCCATAGCAAGGAGAGAAGTCTCGTGTTTCGTCGATCAAGCCGTCCTATCGACGCTAAGAACGGACCTCACTTGCAAGGTATGTTGTGCCCTCCTAACCCCTAGTCAACAGAGCATCGCCAGTACTACTAAAATGATATACACTGCCGTGATGCTCTGAATAGCGTACCATAATAGTATACGCTAGGCCAAATGCTCTAAAGGCCAGCCACAGAACTGAAGCATAGAAAACAAATGATGTTGGTGCCGTCTCATAGTATTCTTTAGTGCTAGCCAGATCATTACCCATAGCAGGGTGTTCTGATACATACTACCAATAATATATTATTATTACCTCTTGTAGCAAAATCAGCCTTATATTCCAAAAACAGTCTACAGTTTATATCTGGCTTTCATACATCATCGACTTTACATAATTTTCGCTAGCTGTATAACGCTTTAGTTTGTTTGAATTGTGCCAGTAGTCTGTCACTTGTGTCTTTCTCTTCGTTCTCTCTCTTCCAGCGGGTATATGATATTTCGGTTGAACTTGATTAGCTTTTGTATGGTATACGGCACGTAGTAATCGTGATGGGCTGGCCAGTGCAATGATGTATAGTACTATCATAGATCATCCGGTGATTAAGCACAAGTCAGCACGCAAACATTTAGGAGAAAAGGGCCTCTCACAACATCCAACTATGACGACATAGTTACATTTATCTTTCCCCCTTCTTACTTTTCTTTCTCTACTTTCTGTATCCTCGTGCCAAGAAAGCCCGGTCTATTTCAGACTCTTCTTTGCTGCTGCCATTACGCGAAAAACCATTGATCCGTTCCGTCTCGGAGGAGGGGCATGAGCCTGGTCAAAGGCACACCAAAGCTCGGTGGATTTTTCTTAGCCAGAAGCGATAGTTGGTACTTGCACATTGTCCGAGACATCCGCATAAGCCATTATCTGTAACCCGCACACTCCAATATATGATCAGCTGTAAAGAAGGACATGTCCAAAGAGTGGCTTTTTTCTTTCCATTTTCTTTATTTTTATTGGATGAGTTGACTGACATTGATGACATAGCATCTAGATCATACAAGTCAATGAGAGGAAAAAAAAAAAGAAGAAAGAAGATCGCCAGCAGTAGTAGTAACCTTGCTATAATTAGAGCATGGGGTGCCGAATGAAGGCCCAGACAAGGAAAAATAATTGGTCCTTTGTTACAAGTGCCGTCAAAGGTGCCTAGGCTTTACTAGTTATGTAAGTAGAGTTAGGCCAGCAAAGTTCATACCGTTCTTCTGCATGTGTGGGTAGTCGATTTTCATAGATTTGAAGCGCTTTTCTCTGTCTTGTTAGCGTTATATCAGGGAAGTCCTGGCCTAGGCAAGAGAGCAAAGCAAAGCAACTGCTTCCATAGTATCTACCTACGCCGGAATAAAAGCTCAAAAAGTTCTAGATTTGTTTCCTCGTGGCTGGCCTTAGTGTTCGGCTAACATCAACTCAGACTTTTTCCGGGAACTAAGAGTACAGTATATGGCTGATCAAGGAAGCAAGGGATAGGGCGTATGAACATCGATCTAGCATCTCGAAACAACTACCGGTAAAACTTGAGAAACAACTATGTATATCGTTGACTAGAGATGCTTCTTTTATTAATAAGTGTTTTCTTTACAGCTTTGATAATTCATCGGCAAGTTTCTCTGTATGAGGCGAAGTCCGGGGCAACAAATAGTGTACTACGATAACAACGTACTGCTCTATGTTTATGTTCTCTTCCTGTGGTAGCCTCGCTTGACTTAGCATTGACTTTGAAAAAGTGCGGTCTCTACTTAAGAAAGGGTTTACGCACGTTTACTTTATGCCATCCTTTTCAAGTACTCGGAAGATCCGTGAGCCGTGGGGGAAGAAGTAAGAGAAAGACAAAGGGGCACGTACATAAAACAAGGTTAGAAGCTGGAAAAAAAAAATAGAGACATAATTGCAGATATACATTCACATAACTAATTATGATGCTAGCGAATATGTGGTGCATTGCACGCTGAGATATACTGTGTATCCATCCTATGAATTAGAAGGGCATTGTTTAGTCCTGTTAGTACGGACCAAAGGAGAGAGACTAAACTAATAGAAAGCGACCGCATAGACCGGTACTAACGCTTGTCTCCCGTCTATCCCAAACGGAAGTTCAAGCTAATAAAAAAGACTTTAAAAGGATATTCAGCGTGTCAGGCAGTTAATGGCAAGATGGCAAGATTCGGGAACTGACTGCTCAACTCACTACTGCCTTAGTCAAGCAAGGCCGGCCGCCAAAAAAAAAAAACTATTGGTGCTTAATCAAAGGCAAAGAAAATAATGTGCATAAAATAAAAAAAAGAATAAGGTAACATATACATTTATCTGTATATAGAAAGGTGACCATATGATTGACGAAAGGCTTCACACTAAGCTTCCTTTCGGTTCCTTTGAATATTTCCCATCGCGTTTGTCAGCCACTAATGTGTAGTACCATCATACTAAATAGCAGTAGCCAAGCATCGTAATGATAGAGGAAGAATACTCGCAAAATACAAGTCTGCCTACCATCGCCAAAACGTCACTAGGGTGTCAAAATATACTCGCATCATTTGAACACAGGTTCCGTCCTACCAGACCAGGGAGAAGAAAAAGGAAAATAATATAATAAAACAATAAAAACAGGAAAAAGCGAGGAATAGCCCGGTATGCCAACGCTATGATCACAAACAGGGTCTCTCTTGTAGGTGTGCTGCTAACAAACTAGCCAGAGAACCAGGTCCAGCCCAATTTTGGTATATGGCCCCTCGTGATCGGCTTTGACCTCAAAGTCTGTAACAAGCTCCAAAAGCGTGGTATCCTTGTTCTGGAAAAGAAACAGTTACTAATACTAGTAATAGCAGACAAGAAGCTAGCAATCCCTTAGAGAAAACAACCATCAAACATTCAGGCGCATTTGCTTATTTCTTTCCTTCTTCTCGGGTCTCGTCGGAAATCTTTGGGTTGTGTATATCTGCGCTCGCCGAAGCCGGATTCTGAATTAAGGTACTAACAAACTATGTCAGAATGGTTGCGCTGGCCTTGGAATTCATAAAAAAAGGTACATTATCAAAAGGTTAGAAACACTTCAGATATGACACAAGCATATACTACTTTTCTAACTTTTTAGTACTACTCTATCAGAAAGCACAAGAGATATATAGGGTTACACCATTACTAAGGGTTAGGGGAGAGTCTACTACGCTGACTAATGACGAGTTCCTACTTTCCTATCTGACAAACACACGAACCTGAATCCTCTCATACTCACCACATTACCGGAAAGTTAATGACCCGAGAATCTACCGAATGAGCAAGCTAAAAGCTGGAATCCTATGAATTTATATGCGTCTGAGTACCTACACCGAAGTCTTGAAGGCAACCTTCGTATGATCCAGGTTCCCGCACTGGTGCCGATCCTGTCCCAGAGAACGCGATATGCTTTTGCGCCCTTTTTATCAGGATAATGTAGAAGAAGGATAAGAATGGGGAGGAGGAGGAGGCCAAGTCATGTGTCTGAAAGTGAGCGGCAGGCCTTGGTTTGCGATAAAGAGAAAGTAACTAAATGGACCGTTGCACGCGTTCATAGATACCCAAGGATTTTATGACTCGGAGGGGGGAGGGGGGAACTTTTCGTTCGGATGGACAGACAGACATGATCCAGCATGTTGGCTTACGATGTCACTAGCTACTAGCAGACCTGGTATGTTCACAAAGCGGTACTGAGTTAGTTAAGGCTAGTTGCCATTACTAGTGGTGCTACTATCTGAAAGGTATATCTTATTGTTGCGAGCTAGGCCTGAACGTTGCATTGACAACAAACTAACCTTGACCGAGATGGGAAGGAAATTAAAGTCGGAAGCGGGACGCTGTACCGGCACTGTTAAAAATGCCTATGTTTTGTATTTATTGCCAGGGCTTTAGGGCCGTATATATGTAAGTACTATTTATGCCTATGCAACTTTTCAATCTACAAATTGTTTGCTTGTAATGTATCGGGTATTGTTCATACTGCTTAACTATGACATAGACATACAAGACTATGTACTTGTAAATGGCCAAAGTGCCCTACCAATTCAAGTGGATTTCGAACAGACCAGTTCTGGGGTTCGGCTTCGCAGCTAGCTTTGGATGCACTGTGGAGGGCATAGTGTAGCTTATGTTGCCAAAGCTACAAAGCGGCCAAGTGTCGCTGCGTCCAGATAGGCAACTGGCCCCAACGCCTAGTAGCCCCCCTCCCCCGTCTGGTGTGCTTTCTGCCGCCGAATGGTAAGTTCACAGAATACATAGTGGGTACATAGGCACTGACGACATCGAGGCAGGCTACTTCGGAAGTATCGTATAGTTAAGTTTTAGATGTTGAGACTGTGGATATATGTGCGTATGTGCGAGTATGGTTTTTTTTCTTTCTAATATAACATGATATAAACGATGATCGAAAACATTCAAGGGCAGACAGCTGAGAAAATATCAGGCCGTAGCGGCATCTAACGTCATTTCTAAGAGGTTGTCTGTATAGTTGAACTCCGAGTCCGAGATTTTCGACGTTGGTCCTAAAGAAAGATGTTGTGTTCTCAAGAGGTTTGATGCTGGGAGTAGGCGAGATTTGTCGAGTGCCAAGGCTGATCTTTTGGAAAAAAGGCAGATAAGAGAGGATGGATGCTGCAGCCAGTGCAACTGAATCATTTGTAGTGCGTGGCCCCCAATAGATGAAAAAATTTGATGTGTACTATTAGGGCGGGTCATAAGACCTAGAAAGGTGATGTGAGTGAACGATTGAAGAATGTGGTTGTCTCAGACTTGGTGAATCGCCCATTATCAAGGAGCAGCTATTGAATTAGGACTAAGCCAGTAGCAAAAAAATGTGGTGGGATTTTCGATATGCATAGTAATTTTTAGTTGATACTCTGTGCCGAATCATTGACGGGAGACGAGCATTGTATTCAGTGACCACGGCCCATGGCCGGCCACACACCAGTCGCCTGTGCTGCCAGCGAAGAAGTGTCATACTTGACGCCGAAGCCGCTACCAGAAAGACAACAAGTACTGATATCATCAGCGCCATGACACTGCTCATTTACGACCTAAGAAGGCATGGGCGTGAGCGTGTGCCTGTCTAGGTTGGATGGTTAAGCAGGTTGATGTGGCTGGCTGGCTGGCTGGCAGGAGTGAGCAAGGGCCATTCGGCTGGGTTGTTCTCTTCTTTCTAGTCGGATGAACATGATGACAAAATTAAAGAATCAGTATTGGTTATAGTATCTTCCCCCGTTCCTTTTCCTTACCATTTACCGTAGAAGTGCACACGACTGAGCAAGTCAAATGCCTCTTTGGCTGTGGTATTTCCATTTGTACATCCTGCCCCCCCCCCCCCTTCAGAAGAGAACCTCTGTAGCTTACAACTTAACTATAGGGCAACTATGTAATTCAGATGCTGCCAAAACTATGCTTTTGTTGCCGACCATCCATCATCGCCGCTATATCATTGCATCTGCTAGACCTTTCAACCTGGATTTTCGATAGCCCAAGCCTAGTGTATAGCTAGCTGGCTATCATCCATTCATGTCAGCCTGCAAATCTTGAATTCTGCCGACTGGTTGGATGGACGTATGAACGTGGGAATATCGTCAACAACGTAACAACGTCGTCCTATTCGCACACTCCCCCCACGAACAACGGACTCACAGCGTCTGTTTATACCCCCCCCCCCCCCCACCAAACCCCCCAAACCCCAGTATCAATGCCACGCCCTCATCACTAGCGGCCTACTCGACTTAGGTTCTCATACCCTGTCTTTGAGCATCAATGTTAGCACTACTAGCTATACTAGCACTAGCAGCCAACAAGCCGTAGTACATACACCCAACCTAGCAAGGCCCTAGAAGGCAACACTGTCGACGGATATTGTGAACAGACAGCTAAGACATGACACGCCCACCTTACACACACCCCTTGCAGCAATGGTTACCGCGGATTGGCCTGTCGGGTTCTCTTTTATTTTCGCTGCTTTTGTTTCCTTGCTGCTTGTTGTGCTTCCGGTTCTACTGCTTCATCTGCACCATCCACTGCTTACCCACTGCTGGCCGCACTGGCTGCACCGTAGGGCTTCTGGCACTAGACGAGCCCGGTCTCCGTCCCAGACTAGGCGACAAGGTGAAAATGAAATGCCCTAAGAGCGAGCCCTTTCTTAACATAGCTTCTTCGTCTTGGTGCCCTTCTGATAGTCGCGCCCTCTTTCATACTGCTCTCTTTTTCTGGAGGATTTCTTTCTCTCTTACTCCCATATAAGATACATTCAGTGCCTCCATCGGCTTCTTTCTTTCCAGACTCCCCATCTTTATATATCTTCATGTTATATTTTTTGGTCTATAGCTACAACCACGCCAGTTATTGTTTTAGCCGTCGGCTGTCTGGCCCTTGTCTTGCCTAAATCGTATAACGCCAGCTACTCTGTTGAGCGCCTGCAAAACCGAAAGCTTCACTTACACCCAACCCGCCTGGTCCATCCATAGCTGTGCCGCCCCCGTGAGAAGCTGATTCCTTGATACTTACTTATACTCCACTTTCGGGTGTCCAGTATTGAAGAGGCGTCTGCTATATTATATTCACCTTGTTTTCTTAAATTAAATAAATTTTATCTTTATTTTTATCTTTATTTTTTTTTGTTTCGATCGCTGACACCACCTCTGCCCACAAACCTTTGCTTTTCGCTGTTGATATTATGTTGCTAAGCCCGGCCTGGTGTCTGCTACATTGAAATCTGCCCAGACTGCCGGAGCATGCGCACAACACAGTCCAGCAGTATATAGACCCGACGTCCCTTCACTCTGTCCTCCAGATCTGTACTCCTCCAACTCTCAAAATCTCTCACATCTCTTCAAGCCTATCTCGACTTGGGATCTTTGCATATCCCCCATATCAGCAATAACAACCGCAACCTTTATATTTACAGCTACAGTACTACTTCAAATTCGACTTTAACTCGCCATATTCCCTTGTTTACTTGATATCCCGAATTTCCTTCAACGGTCAGACGTTCAAGTAGCGCAGGCGTATATTATATAGTCTGAACCCATCGCCACCATCCTCCTTGTACACATCTGCTTGTTCCAAGAGCATTTTCTTACTACATTTCTATTCCCATCTTCTTCTCTCCTTCTGTCCCTACTCCAGCAACGATTACATATTATCACCATGTGCTACCAACTGATCGAAATCTACGCTGTTTGTCGCTGCATCTACTACCAGCATGCTGTAGACCAATGTGCCTCCGTTAACCAATCTAACCACTCTGTCGAACAACGGTTTATCCCCGTTGGTGCTACATGCGATAGACATGTTCACTCCAATGCCAAATACCACGTTGATACCAACACGGAGTTTCCACAGCTTGGATACTCGAGTTCAGAGCACACTGAAGAGCGCATATTCTATTGATGCTGCTCTAAAGCCCCTAAAGGCTTACACCAAGCTTCCAACGGTCTGGCACCATTCAAGTTACAAGCATGGCTCATCTTCTTGTCCGTCTGTTATCAAGCGCATATATCCCCGAGTCTAGCCCTGAGACCACGACCGACACTCTCATATTTGTCTTTGTTGTTTCTTTCTCGAGTCTCAGACTCAACGCCCGAGGCATGCTCACCTCAGCGGCCACCCACCTCATCATCCATCGATTGGTGACGATTCAAAGCCAAAGTATCCATGCTTGTCTTGGGGGCATGTCTCACTCGCTATCTACTTTGCCATGAGAACAATCATTGCTTATGACTGAAGACAATATCGACACGAGAAAGAAATTTCACGCCATAATCAGTCCTCTCTTGCTTCATTCACATTTACGACATTCCTGCCCACTATCCTAACTGCACATATCTCCTTCTATCATCATGTTTTTCTCCCTTTACCCTTTACCCATTACCCTTTTCAAGATTTCTTTTGCATTATATTTCCCATCATATCTGTTATATATACTCTCTGTCAACATCTCGTCTATACACTTCCCCTCAGCATCACTTAACAGCATCAACTTCGTACCTCTATAGCCTCTGCATATCTGATCGTATACACATCTTCATATACATAAAAAACGTAAGATTGTGCGGGGCTCTATAGAAGCAAAGCCTTTGCTCTTTAGACCATCATGAAGGCTAATACCAACGAAGCATACGACATTCTCGCTATATCGGATTAACTCACCATGATCTAAATTACTATATACTTGGGGTAATCTATGGTCTTTATGCTTTCTCATACCCGCTCATAATTTTTGATATCGGGATCATACACATAACCATTACATATCTATTAGATTTCTGCTTTTTTTTTTCTTAAAAGGATCCTCCTCCTTACTTCTGACTCCGGACTGGATTTTTGGCGTTCTGTTTCTTTGTTTTTCTCCGTTTTGTTCCTTTTTAAAATCTACTTTATCTTTATTTTTCAACCTGTGTGTTATAGAAGGGTTATCACCGCGAACTCAACTCATAGACGGAATATACGTGGCGTTTTGTGTTGGGCGGGAAGGTATTGTTTTCCCCCATACGGTTTGTACTAGTGATTTGTTTGTCTTTTTCAGCTGTCTTGTTAATATTCATACTCACATTCATATAAATCCTTGCGTTTTATCTATTTTCATTTTCCGTTGTTCTCCTATGATGCCTTCATAATATCATTATCTCACCATTCTGAAATAACGTTAGATAATATATGTATAGCTAATCTACCCCCCACGAGATGGAGTCACGGCATCTTATAAATTTGGTTCGTTCGTCCATTTTTACGACTATCTATTAGTGAGGTTTTTCTTTGGGGAATTTTGTTCGTCATATCTAACTGTATAAGATTAATCTAGAAAAAACATATAACTGTGACATAGCGAGTTGCAAGCCACCAACTGCACTCACGATTTAACCCTATATTATCATAGCAAGCATACTCTCCATTTATAGATACATTGTTGGATAGACATGCTTAGCTTCCCAGATTCGCACAATACACCATCACTACGGTTATATTACATTTAAATCATGAAACACGCGCCACACCTACAAAAAAAGAAATACTAGTGCAGAAGATGTTCGTGGTATGAATCCGATATTTTTCTATTTTAGTTGAGCGACCATTGGTTGAGCCTCAGACTAGTTCTTGGTAAGCTGGCCATAGCGCCATTGTTTGCCATCCAAGTGATCAGCCTAGTAAAGTCAGCTAGCCGCATCTGATTAGTTTGGATAGCAAATTCTAAATAGGCAGAGTTTTTGACGCGTCTCCGGTTTCAAGAAGCGCTGTCAGGAAGCCGGCCCATGGCGTTGGCTTTGGATTGTCCTGAATATAACTATGAGAGGCTGAAGGTGGTGTGATATTTCATAAATAGGAACGAATTTTGGTAGTTAGTAGTATTGGTAGCAAGGAATATAATAAGGGTGCTAGACTGTACGAATACTGAGCGGAAAGGAAGGTTGCAAAGATTACAGTAGTGGCATGAATGCACATGATGCGCTTAGAGCATTGGTCCATCTGAGAGCTAGATTCTCAATCATGAGTAGTGTTGATCTAGTCTGCCTGTACACTACTTGACTCAAGACTAACCAAACTACATCACCAACATCGGATAGTATAAGACAAGGCAAACCATAGGGTCAGCCTTGAGTCTCTATTTCGTGCATATCGAAGTTCTCCGAGGCTGCTCAACTGGATTTCAAATATGGATGGATGAGGTTGTCTATAGAGTTAGACGCCTGTGCTGAGGCGGAGTACTGGCAACAGACGCCGTAAGCGACTTGAGAAGCTGACCAAATCACGCCCATATAACTTCCCTTTTTTAATGAAGAAAAGCACAGGGCAAGCGTGGCCCGTCATCAAAAGGTAGTACTATAAGAAGAATATATTAACAAGTGCGCGCAAGCCGCTGGCCAACTTTTGGGTAGTATGTAGGCGGTGGAACGTCCTGATATAACCTTAGATAGCCGGACATATATATATATATATATATATATTCTTAGAAGATATTATGTTCACATAACTTGGTGGCTGGACATTCCAGCCTGGCGTATCACAAGTACTAGCATGCGCGCTTACCTTTTTTCAGATAACTTTATGTGAATCTTTTGATAGACTAGAGCATCACACTTGGGGGTATATGGCGATGCCTGATAGTTTGGTACTGTAAAGTAGTATATACTATATGTACATACGACTTGTATTACATATTTTCCACAATGGATCATGAATAGCTACATAATTGATTATAAGAAACAATAGTATGCTACACACTGTGAACTAAGAAGATACATAAGATACTAGAATCTATTGCAAGTCACATTGTATTTAAGGTATTAGTCCATAGGTTTAGTTAGTTTGACAAAACATATGAGGCAAACTGGCCGAAGTGCTATTTTTAGGGCACCGTACCGATTGGCGTTTATAAGGGACTGTTACAGGGAATGACCCTGCAATTGCTCTATAAGATTCGACTGTAAAAGGAAATTCAAGAGAAGACGAGGCTTCTCAAATCATGTTCTATCCCAAGTTGGCTTACTAGGAAGGTTTAGACAAGGAAAGTTTACATCCTAACATGGTCGCTTTCTTACGAAATAGGAACTTTTACAGGAGGTGGAGGAGGAGGAGGAGCTTCAATGTCGCGTTCATTCCTATTGACTGTCATTCTAGTCTGGCTCTCAAAACATGTATTTGTACATTCTATTTACAGCCCCTCCAAATAGAATGCAATAAAACGTAACGGGAACACGTAGTAATAGTCACTTACAATATCGACAAATCAGTAACAAGTTACTAGTACTAGCAAAGTTAGGTAACTAGCTAATGATGATTATATTTGAAATCTACGGGACCTCACGAAGAGTTAACTAGTTGACTAGTTAGTCAGTATCATAAAAGAGATACACTAGCTTGAATGGTCGAAAAATAGAAGTAATCCTCAAGAGGAAGTCATAGCCAACGATACAAAGTAGTACGAGTAAACGCAATCACTAGCTGGTATTCTCCAATTTTTTTTTTAACTTTTCTGCATCATGCTGGACGGATAGCCAATGTGTCAGATTGGGAGAACGCTTCATGCGCATATGGAGGGGGCGTGTTGGATGATCTGATACAAGAACCTGTCGGGTTTACAGACACTATCTAAAGCCATCTATGAGATTCATACGTACTAGTAATAGGAAGATGAAGAGGAATAGGAATAGGAATAGGAATAGGAAGAGGAAGAGGAAGAGGAATAGGAATAGGAAGAGGAGAAGGAATCCATTCTTATGTTATTCAGTCTCCGTCTAGACCGCGGCTAAATTCACAGAGAATAAAATGACCGTTGTTTTGGGATTAGACGCGGCTGTCGCTTAGTAAGGAGACAAAGAAAGAATGCATTGTTAATTATTTAAATAGTACGTACAAAATGTTTCCTTTTCATAGCCGACCGGCCGGAGACATTGTAAAGATGAGACACGTCCACATAAACAAAGACATAAAAAAAGATATAACTACAAATGGTTAAGCATGTCGTTGTTAACATATGTCTTTTGAGTAGTAGAGCGCGCAATATCTAGTAGCACTCTGGAACCTGCTTTACTATGCCGTCTTATCGGAGCGCCCGATCCTTTTCTTCAGATAATCAACTTGAAATAGTCTTGTTTTGCTGCGTCGTCCGTCAAGGCTATTCTACATTAGTAATAACGTTAGACACGGAAACATTGCCCCGTGAAAGTGCATATAGACCTTATTTCCCCCACTTGGCCCTTCTTCGTTTTATTGAATGAGGGGAAGTGCACTTTGTACAAGACGACATGTCTAGCACGATAACTATAAACCTCAACTAACTATCACTATCGCTGCAGGGTAACAGGAACTACATAGTATATCAAGAGACAGGCCTACAATTCACTGGGTACAAACTAACGAGATGCTAAACTTACGTTCAACAAGCATTTACACTCAGATCCGAAGTCTAGCCTATAGTACGTTAGTAAATCTGCCGTCATTCCGACTTGTCGCCGTATCTGCTAGCCGCCCACCTAAAGTGGGCCTCAAACTTTGGCTTCTCAAATAAAGTGAGAACAATCACGTGTATCACGTGAGAGCTGAATCGAAAGTTCACGCGACCATAAGCCTTGCTTACCTTTTCAACACGTTTACCACAACAATAAATCGCGCTGCCAATTCTAGCTTCTACAACAAACCATCCTCAGAGCACAGACCAAACTGCCGGTTTAATTTGATACTCATCTCAAGTGAAAGCTATCATCCGTTATTCAAGCCACCGTTCTATATCTCCATACCCTAAATCCAGATACCACTCTTCTGATATCTTGCCACCCGTCATTGAATCCCTCTGATTTTCTGGCATCAAAATGTCTTCCTCTAGGCTAATATCAAAGGAGATTAGGCCTCCCCCGTCCTGGGAAAGAAATCATCTGCACGGACTCTCAAGAGCTGAGATTTTCGTTCGTGCAAAGCACTATGCCACGACAAAGTCGACTATTGCAGCCAGACAAGCTTTCCTTAAGGTGTGTGCATGCCCCCTCCCTAGACTGACTAACACTAACCCCCCCCCCCACCCACTAACACCAACAACCCAAATGAATGAATGATTCAACCTCACTAATAGCTAACACTATTTAAGGTTATGACAACCTGCCCATGCTATCGCGGGCTTGATAGACCCTCTTGCGACTGCAAAGATTACAAGACTGCTGCCGCTGGCAAAGACCCTCTGGCAATATTCAAAGAAGCCATGTATAAGTGCTCGTGCGCTGTCGGTAAGAAGTTCTCCAAGTGCGACGATGAGTTGCACTTGATGGCTCTGGATCTTCGTGTTGCTGTTTCTCTTATACAGAAGGAAAATGTACAAGCTCTGGCGGAAGCGAAGTGGCTTTTGGAACTTGCGCCCCGGAGAATCGAGGTAGGCCTATATCTCAACTTTTTTATATTTCATATGATACACAAGGCTAATGGCTTTAAAAGGGATACCTAAGACTCGCTCAGGTTATGGTCAGACTTGGCGAGTACCTCTTCGCATACAAAATATACGACTGTGGTGCGGTTTTGTTTGGCAGCGACAAGAAAATGTTGAATGACCCAAAATACGAAGTAGGTTTTTTTTTACACATCTCGTTATCTGATAATATGCTAATTAGTATTCAGATCTTGCTCCAGATGCGTGCACCTTTGAGAAAGCAGTATTACAAAGTCGATCCTCTCGATATACTGCCTTACGACCTCTGGTATGAGATTGCAGGTTATCTAACCACGCAAGATCTTTGGTATGTTTATCCATTCAAGGAACCTGACAACGAATTATTTTAACCTTATTTCAATCTTGTTTGTTTCTCTTCAGGGCGATGATGCGACTTACAAAAGGTTGGCACGCATTCATCACAACGAATCCGACTTTCTGGCGTACAGTCACTCTGAGATCATACAGACCTCTTCAGAATTCCAAGGTCAACGAGACTATCTTGAAATACTCGAACCAAAACATCTCGCGTCTTGTTATTTCCAGCAAGATACAGATTACAGAGCCTTTTTTGAGGTTAATTCACAAGATAGTTCCTACTCTAAAGGCGCTGAAGTTCGTTCCCAGCGAGAAAACCGGCGACCAAATCATCAGATTTGGAAACAGATGCTTCCACCCTAACAGATCTTGGAACTTAGTGCCAAGTAATCTCAAGTCATTGGCTATTCACATGGCGACGGAAATCTTTGATAGGGATCTTCGAGATTTTATCCAATGGACATCGCAAACTATTGACTCGCTAAATATCATTGAGCCTGACCATCTTTACCTGTATTGGCAGAACGATGGAATATCTCTGTTCTTCCCTAACGTAAAAAGTCTGGTACTTGTAAACGACAGAGCGAGATTTAACTCTGTAGATCTGGTATGCTACTGCCACCTACTACCCCCCCTCCGGAATTTATCATGAACCTCACTAACACTTTTGTCTCTAGTTCTATCTCTTGGAATCCTTCCCGAAGATGAACAAGCTGTGGCTAGAGAAGACGCACCTAAATGCCGCTGATGGCAATCGATTTCTCGATCTTTTCATCCGGTCATCTCCTGCACAAGAGCCTGTTCCCTACCAGTCACCCAAACTTGATGTGCTCATCCTGAAAGACGTGAGACTAACTGCTAGGAACTTTTGGGTTCTGTTCGGGCAGTCCTTGCACAATGCCAAGATTTTACACCAGTCTGTCTCCGAGTCCATGATTGTCCCCCACCGGACAAATACCGTTACGCTGGAGCTTGTTAGTATCATCTATGAACTTGCGCAATGGAGTACTGTCTTACAAGATGGATGCCTTTCGCAGATTGAGGAGATTGGCCCTCTCGATGTAAGCCTGTTCGTTAGGTTTAAGGAAACTTCTGTTGTCCGTGGAATCACTTCTGCCATGGAGGCAGGCAAAGTCCGTTCGATGAGTGTGCTCTGCATTCCACATACGAACCCAAATATTGGCATGGTCGCATATCGCAAGACGCCGCTATGGGGACTGAACAGCATCACATCATTGACCATCATACATGCTCCTTCCTACCACAAGTTTATCAACGCAACGTCGTATATCGCAGACGAAGGGTTCATCGACTTCCTCAACTCTTTCCAAAATCTTCAAAATCTCATCATCTATAACTGCGTCGACGACCTTAAAAGTATCCTGACCTTGACTTCGACAATCGAGTGGGTCATAACAAACACCTCCCAGATCACAACAATCTACGATAGTAGCGTGACTGGTGCTCCGCGAGACTACTTGGAGAAATATGCCATTTCTCGGGGCAAGGCCCTACGGTATCTTGAAACAACTCCCTCTACCGTTTCTATACGGGACATGGGATATTCAGATGACTTTCCTATCAAATCTCGACAGAATTTGCCATATGTCATGTGGTAAACCACAACCTAATGAATTTACAGAGTCTATAAAGTACACGAGTATAGGCATGTAACGATTACCAATATAACCAAATATACGATGCAGCTGTTCCTACCATTATCATATAATTATAAACGTGATATAATAGCTAACTTCATGATGTAAGATTAAAATGTTGACGCCAGTCTTAAACCAACTAAGTCTATGTAGTAAAAAGGGGAAAATGGGAATAGGTAAGAGATAGTCTCAGAATTAAAAGAGCAATGAACTCAACATTTGTATACTAAGTACCAACCCATATATAGACTTAAAGCAACGGTGAAATAAAAAAAAGCCTACCAACCGCAATGCCCAGATAAACGATAAGATAAAGCAATAGTGAAAAGAGAAAGAAAATATATCCCGAACCTTTATGACTAACGGCCATGTCCCCCGACCTATACTTAGCCTAAACAAAGACAAAAAAAACCTCTTCGCCTTTCCCTTCCGATAGGAGAGACCATATCCATTAAACTTGTTTGGAACAAGTTCATTTTTGTTGCCGTTTCGTTTTGTTACTAGTTTGTTTTCTTTTTTTTTTAAGCTGAAGGCCCTGAAGTATTACCAACAGCGGCAGATCCTGAAGTCAGAAGCGTATCGAATTCCATTGGCGTCAATGTGCTCCGTCTGCGGTTAGCCACTTTGCTTGTCCGTCGTTCCCTCTTACGCTTAACCATGGGCTGACTCGCTTTCCTCACTTCAACGCCACCACCTGGCTTCCTCCGTTCGACCTCGAGAATCCCATCATCCTCGGCTTCCTCCTCGTCACCATCATCGACAACTTCTTCGAACTGGTCAGACTTGCGCTTACGGCGTGCTGAGCTAGAAACTGCTGCTAAGACATCCCGCTTGACAGGCTCGAAATTCGTAGCATGTGATGACGCCGTAGTAACGCTAGAGCCGGTAGATAGAGCGGGTGTGGGAGCGCGGCCTAGACGCGCAGCCTTGAGTTTGGCCCGGACCCGGATGGCATCGGCATTCTTTTCTGATGCTGCGATCTTGGTGGCGATTGCGGACATAGTGATAGGAGACTGTTGAGGACCGATTGTACGGGGCATAGGAAGACGGGATGGTGTTCCAGCACGAGGTGTTTTATCGGCCCCAGCACGACGTTTTCTAGGGGTAAGGGCGCTGGCAGAGTTCTTTGATTCGTAAGAGCGGGTAGAATCAGTTTCTGATAACGCTGCAGCACTTTCAGGGCGAGAAGAGGAATCAATGACCATGGGTTCCGACTTGCTCTCTCCAGACATGGGGACCGCCTTATCCCGCGACGAAGCAGCTGAGACTAAACTATCGATCTGTGCTGTTCGAGACGCAGTTATATCTCCGATAGACTTGACAGCTGACTTGGGTGCTCGTTTCTCGGCAACCGATGTAGCGACTGGCGTCGAAACCGCTCGCAGAGTTTTAGAGGAATTTTGACGACTCAGTGGCTTAGCTTCGGTGTTCGGTGCTGGCTTGGCCGCCTCGGGTTCCTTTAGTTTCACCTCGGGGGCTGGTGTATTCTTGATAAGCGATATCGGGCGCCTAGGCTTGGGACCAGGAGTTATTGGTCGCGCCACAGGCTTAATAAACTTTGTAGAATCATCAGTGAGATCAGCTGGCGACGCAGAGCGTGATGGCTTTGTTAGAGCCTCTCGTCTGGTCTTGGCGGTGGTTATTTTTGTGGCGGTAGTGTGCGATGCTGACGCAGAAGCAGCGTTCTTTGCAACAGACTTGGTTTCGCGTTTCTGGAAGTTTTCTTTTAGTGTTGGCTCTGGCTTGAGCATAGGCTTAGTGACAGTGCCTAGTGCCGGAGCGGGCGCCGATGTTTGAACCAAAGGCTTTGAAGGGACCTTGATGGGTAAAATGCTCTCCTCATCATCATGAATAGGCGCTTCCTGCTCATGAACAAGATCTGAGAATCCGACAGCCTTTCGTGGAGGCTTTACAGCAGTGTCATTTCGTCTGTTGCCAGCTAATGGAACCTCCTTGAGTGGCGCCACACGAGCAGGTATTGGTGAAGACATCTCGTCCGCTGCAAGTGGTGCGGGAATGTGGGCGATGGATTGTTGTAGGATTTGAACATTAGGCTCTTCCTGGTCATAGTCTTCGTAGATATCTTCGTCAGATTCGCTCATTGCATCGTATGTCTTGGCCGGTGCCGGGACAAGGTCGAGAGATGATACCCGGGGCGTCGCAGAATTTTCTCGGAAGTCATCGCCTTCACCCTCAGTACCGGAAGCCATATCTTCATCTTCGTCACCATAATCCTTTTCGCTAACGCCCAAGTTGACAGTCGCATGATACGTTTCCTCTACATTACGTACTCTGACGGGGCTCAAGCGAAGCCCCATCTTCAATTCCTCTTCGTTGATAGAACGGCCGCTGATAGCCATACGCCTTCTCCAGCCATCGATCAGGTGAACAGCCTCCTTCCAGCGAGTTTCCATCTTTTCCCAACCTTCACGCAAACGGCAAATCTCATCTTCGCGAACTTCAACTTCCTCGATAGGTACAAAGGAAGGATTCGTCAAGATAGTACGCAGATGTTCCATAACGCCATCCAGATCAAATTCCAATTCCTCGCAATTAGATTGAACGGCAACAATGGAATCTGATATGGGAGGTTCAGGCTTCTCCCATCTAGACATCTCAACAAGGCAATCTCTAGTGCGGCGTATCAGACTCATTACCGAGGCGTTCTCCTCGCGGAGGTTTTTGGCAAGATCAGTTAGGAATTCATTTGTCTCGCCTTTGAGTACTGCGCTTGGTTCAGATTCGGAGGGCGCCGCACTATCATCAATCTGCAACGTCGGTAGATCCTCGCCAATCTCGCCAACGACGGAAATAGTAGTAACAGCGCCGCTTTTTCCGGCGCCACGAGTTCGATTTGTCTCTCCGAACTGTCGCTTGAGAGAATCTATCTGTTTATCGCGTCGTCGGACTTCAGTGGCGCAAGACATTCTGGTCTGGTTGGCCATGGATTTGGCACGCGCCAGCTCCTCTTTCAAGCCGCGAAGTGTCGATTCAAGGCCGCGTAGTTGAGTTTGTAGGGAGTCTTCGGTGGTTTCAGCGACATGTGCTCTTCGTTCAGCGTCAATGACCTTATCTGTGAGCCGCTGGATATCATTCGTTTGGCGCAAATTTTCAGCGCGCAGTGTTCGCATTGTCGTTGTTAGCGACTCTCTGTGCTCAGCGTCTCGCTGTGATTCTAATGTCAGTACAAAGATCGCCGGTACGCGTTTCTAAACGCGTTGTGGTTTATCTTTTCAGCAACTTACGTCTCGACGAATGATGAGATCATTGAGCACAGCCATTACGCGGCTCATGGTCTCAGCTAGCGTCACATCGTCGTCACCGGGATTGTGGAAGCTGATGCTCTGGAAGTCACGTAGAAGACCCCTCGATAGCAACTGGTTGTTGAGGTACGACGATGCTGTTTCAAGGTTGTCGAGGTCGTTCATGGTGAATGGATATACGCTTCGGGGTTTCCATTCAAGTTGGCGATAGAGACTATTGGAAACAAAGGTGGAGGTGAGGACGCCAGTATGTCACAAAAGAACTAGAAAGTAACAGAACAGAAAACAAACAAGAGAGATTTCGTCAAGGAGAACAAACACAAGCGCTGGGCACGGCTGTGCAGGGAAGGCAATCAATCACACATACATAAACCTTGATCTCGTCAAAGATTAGGACAGCAGTCGCAAGAAAAGCCTAGCTAAAGAAGCGGCCGCCGAGCTGCAAATACGACGCAACAAATTATGAATAAAAGACGAACCTCTTGAGTCTGCTACGGTGATGGAAGCCGTGTCTGTGTGTTATTTATTTGAAAATTTAAGATAGGTGATAAATGTCTTGTTGAGGTTGCAATGGGGTTTCTTTTAGCGTCGAGGATCAATAAAAGAATCATGGCAGCTACGGCGTAAGCTAAGGTGTAATATTGGCCTATCAAGCAGGATCCCTAGCCTCCCTATGTGGGGCGTTTGTGGGTCTGGTGTTACCACAGCAACGGCAGCCAATCTTCACGCTTTCTTTCCCCATCGGAACAACTTCTTCCTCCAAATTTGTGCACCAACGGACACACCAACGGACACAAGAATCGTCAGAGCACTATTTGACTAGGCTGGACTCTTTCTGTATGTTTTTTTTTTCATTCTTGGGTCTTCTCTTTCTACAGAGTCTGATGTTGTCGTGCAATATACATAAGATGTCGTATTGGGGAAATCCCTGTTAATTCAGTCAGCTATAGTTAGCCTCTCTATATTTATTTCCATTCTTGAAATTCCCCTTATACCGCATGGGCGTCTTTTGGCGGTGGCACTGATGCAATAACAACTCTAGCACGCAAGGTATGATGTATGAGGTGCTTTTGTCCTCTAGCTGGCATTCAAATATAAGATAGTCTGCAAAAGGGGTTTCTTGTGGTTAGTGCATCTCATACGTTACGAAGAATAACTCTCCGGGTTCGCTGGGCTTAGGGGTCACAATCATCATTGGGGTTGTTATCACATCATCAGAGGTTGAGAAGATATTGGTAACGCGGTGTTTGGCAGCATTGCGCTTAAGGGCCAAATTTGCTGGTCAAGGCAAAAGTCCTTAGTGGCTATGATGGCCCCGCGGACGTCATCATATGATGGATACAATCGGGTAGACAAACAGATGATGCTTTAAAGTTGGTGGGTATACTGCTCCGATTTTGGAGGTTTGCTTACATTAACAACAAGCGCCCTACGGCAGCTCTCAGTATAGTGTAGATGGAAGTAGAGATGACCAGTAGTCTCGTATCCCTTTTGAGAATATGCCTCCTTTATGCGTCCTCGGCGTCAACTGTCCTCCACTTCATTCTTCAAGCCTCTGGCTTGAACTTTCCTCTCTTTTCCTTAAGTGCCTCGACACGCCTCCGATCGTTTTCAAAGCGTTTGATAAGTGCCTGCTGATCGGCCTTGCGGCGTTCGCGCACCTGGAAGCGGTAGAAACCCACCATGCCCTCCTTCTTCTTTGCCGCCTTTTCCAGCATGCGATCACGTGCCGCCTCGGCCTCGGATCTAGTTGCTGCCGCCGTTCTGCTGCCGCGTGTGACAGTAACGAAGCCGTCCTCGTCAGGCTCGTTACGCATGCGCTTAGCCATCTCAACAGCCTCCTTCTCTTTCCGGTTAAAGACATTAAAGAATGCATGCACCGAGGCTTGTATCTCTTCCTTATCTGGCCGTGATAGTTGCAAATGCTCCATGACCCAGATCGGACCTAATGGTTCTATTGCCTGAGGCACACCGTCACCCCATTTTACTAGGTTTTTGCCGCTTTGTGTCTTAGCCATCTTCTTGAGTGCTAGGCGCACATTGTACTCGTCGGCAAGCAGCACAACAGCTGTTGAACTGCTCTGGTGTAGTTTCCGAGACCACAGCTGAGGCAGCTTGGCCTGTTCCTCCTCTGCAGCCTCGTTTTCTTCGTCGACAGCGCCACGCTTGCGCTTCTTGTTAAAGCTGGCAATTTTCTTTGCTTGTAAGGGATCGAGCTCGAGCTCTGGGTCGTTTTCGTCACGGAAGGAAATTGATTCGAAACATCCTGTACCAACAAGCTGAGAGAATAGCGCTCTAAAGTGAGCCTCGGTACTATCTACGGGGATGTTCTTGATGAATATGCAGCGAGAGTCGTTTTTAGTTGGGAACTTGGGCGCATTTCGTCGTACGCGCATTTCATGTATGGCGGAGACGGGGAAGGAGGGCATTGGCGGCATAGAAATTAGAAAGCGAGTAAAGTTTTCTTCGGCCACTTTGGGCTCATATAAGGAAGGTACCATCGTTTCTACTTTTTGGAAAGTTTTTGGAAGCTTTTCGGGGTCGGTGGTTTGCTTCGGGTCGCATTGATTATTATATGTACTAAGTCGTGATAACTCGATATATCAAAGGAAAAAAAAAATTGGGCAGAATTTCTTAGCGGTGAAAAAGAAAAAATATGTTACTAAGCTCCAGAATGGGGTCAATGACCCCACCCACTCCTGCTAACATCCTATACTACCCCTAACCCTAAGTTTAGCTATCATGTATTCTTGAGTAGCAGTGACTAGCAGAGCCCTGTCGCCCTTTTGTCCAGTAATGAAATTCATGGGCGTTCTGTTCTTATTGACTCATAACATAAAATTGAATATAATAAAACTAAAGATCCAAACTGATACTCTATTGTCACTACATGTGCTAGTAAACAATAGCGTGTGATTAGAGATTATAACACACAAGCTTATCGGCCTGCATGGGAGAAAAAAGAGAAACAAGCTACACCAAAGCGGGAATCATAACTGTGATCTGGTCCGGGCTTAAGTATTAGGATCGGAATCCGCCGGTCTTCGTGCTGCATATATTAGCCTAGTGGCTTGTTGTTTTGTAGTTAGTATAAGATATGTCCATGCCCGTGTGCTTTCTTCATGATACTTATTATATGACATCAATTCCCTACTCGATAAAATAATGGCCTCGCAATCAAGCGCAAGACTTCTTTGGGTCGCCGGCGCTGAGAAACCTGGACGTGGTGAAATGTGAGTTCAGTCGCATAGTTGGCAAGTCCATATGGGAAACAGCCACTAACGAGTGAGAGCGTCTATAGCATTCCGGTTGAGGATCCTGCTACCGGAGATATAATCGACTAGTTAGTATCATCTGCGTTACAATATAATATGTCTCATGACTTCTAACATGAGTGTAGTGTTCAATCTGCAAGCGCCCAGGACGTGGATGAGGCTATGGAAGTAGCCCAGGCAGCCTTCAAGTCTGGCGTTTGGTCTAGAGCTAGTCGACATGATAGAGCTTCAGTTCTCGATCGCGCCGCTGTGCACTTGACGGCAAATCTTGAGATGTTGATTGATATGGAAGTGGCACAGACCGGGCGTGCGATTCGTGAAATGAAGGCCCAGGTTCCCAGTCTCGTCAAGTGGTTCCAGTACTATGCCGCTCTCTTGCGTACAGAAGAACGCCCAGTCTTGCCGACGACGGGCACTCTACACAATTGGATTGATAGAGTGCCGCTTGGTGTCGTCGTGCTGATCACGCCCTTCAACCACCCGCTTCTCATCGCCGTCAAGAAGCTCGCTCCGGCATTGGCTGCAGGTAACAGCGTGGTTCTCAAGCCTAGTGAGCTCACGCCTACGACATCACTGGTACTTGGGCGACTGTTGAAAGAAGCTGGGCTTCCTGACGGCGCTTTTAGTGTTTTGCCTGGATATGGTTCGACTACGGGAAAGGCTCTTTGTGAGCATCCTCTTGTCCGTAAAGTCGACGTCACAGGCGGTACAGTGGCTGGCAGAGCGATTGGCGCCTTGACTGGCCTAAGACTAGCCAAGTTTACGGCGGAACTGGGCGGCAAAGCGCCTGTTGTCGTGCTAGAAAAGGCTAATATCAATGCTGCTGTAAATGGCGTTGTGTTTGGATCGTTCATTGCCAGCGGCCAGACATGCGTTGCAGCGACACGCATCATAGTACAAAACTCTATCATCGACGAGTTCACCAAGAAACTTAATGCCAAAGTATCGTCTATCGAGAAGCGCATGGGAAACCCGAAGAACGTCACGTCGATGATGGGCCCTGTCATTAGTCAGCGACAATTGGACAAGATCGTCGAGCTCGTTGATGAGTCAGTGTCTAGCGGCAACGCCCATGCCCTCTGTGGAGGCTCCCGACTAACCAGCGTAAGTTGTCTAGACGGCACCGACTTTGGCAAAGGGTACTTTTATGCGCCCACTATCCTCGCATCTACGTCCGGCCAGAGTATCTTGAATACGCGCCTCTGGAAAGAAGAGGCATTTGGACCTGTCATTGTTGTAGTTGGCTGTTCAGACGAAGCTGAGGCTATCTCTCTGGCTAACGACAGTGACTTTGGGCTCGGTGCTGCAGTATGGACGGAAGATTTATCACAAGCATTCCGCGTTACGCAGCAGATTGAAGCTGGCATCGTATGGGTGAATAGTCACCACCGGAATGATCCAAGCAGTGCTTGGGGCGGCGTTAAGCCGGATTCCGGTGTTGGTAGCGAGAATGGGAAGGATGCCTACTATGCCTACACCAAAACAAAGAGTACAATAATCAATTATGCAACGTCGCAGACAATCCTGGAGACAGAGGATTGGTTCAGAGAGGATGCTGCACAGGTTCGGTATGGGTAGGCTGCTCCCATTGTGTGAAGAGGAGAGATACAAGTCGCTAGTCACCCTAATGGGTTGATAGGTTAACTGTTCTTGATCTTCTCAACTAGGGACGTCCGCTACTTACTCGTATCACCTCTAATAACCATGGTGTCTACGAGGCAGCTATAGTAGATGAACTAACCGAAACTAGGGAGGTAATCAGAGGGCACAGCATATGATTTAATGCGGAGGTGTCTTGGCATCGCTCAAATACTTCTTGACATGCAGGAATTGATCTAGGGTCACACTATAAACCGTTTATGACTGGTCAGTCTCTACATGTACATGGCAAACTGAGCCCTTGTACATTCGCAGTATATATGAGCCCTTAAATATATCAGCAACCACACATCTAGTTGTGTCAGTCGATATATGCTGCCCAATCGGAGGCCTTTGAAGCCCATGGGGCCAGTGATGAGGATGTGCTTTAGTTAGTATATGACAAGAATACAAATATTAAATTACCATCTTATTAATTATTAATCTTATTAAGTTACTGGTACTATGAAGATACTCGGAATACCATTTGAACGGTTCAAAGGTTAAGTTCAAGTTAAGTTGAAAGCTAGATCCGGGGCCTAGGGCTATAAGTCAAGATACAACGATATCACATGATGTAACTCGCATACACACAAGACATAGCTGCAGGGAAACAGCTGCCAGCCGCTAGACACTTGGATTCTTTTGATTGGGGCCAATGAGGGCAGCGGCCACCTAATATGAACAAGGAAAACAATGGAAGACCTGATTATTTGTAGGAAAAGTCAAAATGTAGGGCAACCATGTATAAATCACAACAGATACTTGCTAGTTTGGAACGGCATGCCGAAGAATGATGTTAGTTCCGCCCTTTTATGGTTGGCACGGGCAAAATTGCATACGCGTTTAAACAGCGCTGATTCGTATCATGATACAAGCGCTGACCGACTAGATTCCTTGCTCGTTAATGCTTACTGTATGTATTCTTGGGCAATTGGAAATGCAGCTGACATTTTTACCTTCCTATTTTGCTTAAGAAATTTGGGGACAGCTATTCTTGTGAGAGTCATATGACCTATGTCTATAGCTCTCGTGTCTTGAGATTTGCATATCTCGAGTTGTATATTCCAAATATTTAAAAATGGAACCGTCGCAACTTCCTGGCAGCTCTTTTTACTGATTGCAGCCGTGGTCAGCGATGCTACCTACAGCTTCTACTGTCAAAGCTACTGCCCGGTCTTAAGATTTCTCGTGAATCTCTCTCGCCATGGAAAAGTCAAGGCATCATAGGCTTCTGCAGGCCAGCGGAAGATCCAACAGTATGCCAAGCATGCCGGATGCTATTTGCTTCATGACATGGGGTAACATACCCATTGCTAAAGGGAATAGATACAGTTCAGATGGCTGTATATAATAAGAAGGCCGACCTTCTTGCAAGTCGTGACGGGATTTATCCGAGAAGTCAGCGCTTAGCTTCCGTTTCCTTGCCGAAGATACATATAAACATTCGTGCTGTATAATTTGTGAGAATGCAGGTTCTCTCTACCTTAGTACTGCTATCCACGATAGTGGTAGCGTCAGCTGTGTAAGTGGGCCATCTGAAGTGCTATGACAGATGGATTCGCGAACTCACTAACACAGAACCACAGAACCCCGATCTAGGCCTAAATTCCGACTTATTCAAAGTATGCCGGACCTACTAGATTCGTATGATCATATCGTCATTGGCTCCGGCCCCGGTAGCGGTAATGTAGCTGCCCAGCTTGACAAGGCCCATCAGACCGTTCTCTTGATCGAGGCTGGTGACGACCAAGGAAGCCTGATAGAATATGAAGTACCGGCGTTGCAACTGCAGGCCACTGAGGCCGTGCCCATGAAATGGGACTATTTTGTGAACCATTACAGTAACTTGATGCAGCAGGCCCAAGACTCCAAGATGACATACAGTCTGCAAAACGGCAGCCAGTATATTGGCCGGTACCCTCCTGCGGATGCTGAGCCGCTGGGAATTCTAAATCCTCGCTCCGGTACGCTTGGCGGCTGCTCTGCGCACAACTCGTTGGTCACAGTGTTGTTAACCGCGCATCGTCCGAGTTTACCATTATTAAGGGATGTACGTTTGGTAAGCCCGGTGACCTGTGTCTCAAAGACTGGAAGACCCGCCCAGACCATGGAATTTACAGTTCGACCAACGGCTTATCTCTTGGCGTCGTCAAGAAGTCGTCGTCTGCCGGCGCCTAAGACGATCCTGACCTCTTCACTGGCGGTTCTCCCGTAGACT
Source organism: Endoconidiophora polonica (assembly GCA_001856765.1). Taxonomy (NCBI): domain Eukaryota; kingdom Fungi; phylum Ascomycota; class Sordariomycetes; order Microascales; family Ceratocystidaceae; genus Endoconidiophora; species Endoconidiophora polonica. Next base: position 150,644 of record LXKZ01000150.1, on the reverse strand, counting down.
TCCATGGTTACTATCCAGGCTATTCAGACAACGCCACAGCCGATGACCAGCACTGGGCATGGGATCACGCTCTAAGCCCACTCACGCAACAAACTCGGCACTGTGATGCTGCGGTCTACAGATCCGCGCGACACGCCAATCATTAGCTTTAACAGTTTCCAGCAGGGCGGCGATACCGATATACAGGCTGTTGTCGAAGGCATGAAGCTGTCGCGGAAAATGTTTAGTTCGATCATCCCTACTGCCGGTAGCTTCCAGGAGGTCTGTGGCGGATGTGTACAATCAGAATATACCACAGTGGGTGCGTAATGAAAACTGGGGCCATCATGCTAGCTGCACGTGCCCTGTTGGAAGTGACAATGATCCGATGGCTGAATTGCGGAGTGATTTCCGCGTTCGGGGCGTTGATGGCCTGAGAGTCGTTGATGCATCAGTGTTTCCCGATATTCCAGGCGTCTACATAGCTTTGCCCACGTATATCATCGGCCAGATAGCTGCGAGCTATATTCTAGGCTTACTGGATGAAAACCTGCTCTAAGCAACTGAATGCTGCAATGCAATTCTATGAGGGAATCTGTCCATGTATATACAGCCATATTTGTTGGTTGTGGCGAAGGGAAGGGAGGAGTTGGGGGTGATGATTCCTGGACTTGAACTCTAATACTGCAAATTAACATTTGCTTCATCGGCATAGCATGTGTCGGTAGGCTAAGGCAGCTTGTTGGAGGATCTTATTATTTTATAATGATCTAACTTTTTTTTATTTCTAGATTTCGATAGCCTTACATCTTAGAGGTCACATTATTTGGTTGTCTTGATTTACAGTCAGATTTAATATTCATGATATATCTATGGTGGACTCTGGTAAAACATTGAAGATTGAATAACGCTAGTTACTCATAAGCGTGGCCATGAAGAAGGAAAAAGCATTTAAAAGTTGCTGTTCCCAGCCTGAGCGTCAGTCCGGCGTTCTACATCATGCTCAACGCCGTGCTGTCTTGCTACGCCCTCATCGCGCACCTTGTTATAGCGCTGTTGCTCCAGTTTGTTGGTAGTCAGGCCCGAGGTTGCCGCGCCAACGGTGTCCTTGATGCGGTCGCCGGCACCGACAGTCAGATCACGGCCTTCACCGCGGGTCTGCTGAGCCTGGCCGTTGTAGTTTTGCGCACGACCGTTCTCGCGGATGTTCTAAGCCTTATGTCAGTAATCGTCTTTGATGGACCCTGTTAATGTATACGATATAGTATGCTTACCTCACTACCAACAATACCGCCGACGCTCTCCTTGGTTGAGCCGACTGTCTGGTTCCATTTTCCATCGCGACGGTCAGGATTATCACGCACAGCAGTGTTCTCGGTAGCTGTGAAGCCGGGACCTTTGGTAGCGGCGTGTGAGCGATCATGCTGGACAGCTGCGGTCGCACGCTTGGCGTCGCCCTTAGCCTGCTGGCTAGCGCTACCAGTCATGGCACCGATGCCGTGTTGGACAACACCGGTCGCAGAGTCGATGTACGACTTGAGGGTAGAGCTGTTGGAGGTAGAAGTAGAGTTATCGTTGGCAGCAGACATGATGGCGGTGGTGTATGTAGTGGTTTTGATAATAGTAATTGGATAGCAAAGAAGTTTAGTTGCTGTTGTAGTAGAAGTAAAGATATAAGTAATGAGATAAGTAGGTTGTTCTAGATTCATTTCCTCTTCAATCGAGCGGACGAGCCATCATCTTTATACTCGGAATTCTCTATCTTGCTTCACTTGGACTTTTCTCATAAACACCTTGTTACTATCTAACACAGTCTTGGCATTACCGTGTTGTAGTCGCCATAATGAAAATAAGAATGATGATGATGATTGATGATGATGATGATGATGATAGCGATGATGACATTGCCGTTGATTTGCGCTGTGCCGTGCCGTGTTACGTTGAAGTCTCGTTGATTGAAATCAGCCGACAGTGAACCGACTTTACCAGATTTCCCGACAACACGGGTTATTGATACCTCTGCCAATGACGAGGTGTACTAACAATAAATTCATGTAGCAGGTTATACTGCCTAATCAGGTCTGATATCCGCCACCTGTGCTCCTCCCTATCGTTCTAACGTTAAGGGCTGATTGATTGATATACTACTGCCTTAGCCCTGTCTTTAAGCAAGGTATCAGAAGGTTCGCCTCTTTTCGCATAAAGCTCGTCATGTTGTATCAAGTGACTATACAAACAAATTCTACCTTGCAGCATGTTCAGATCTGCGTTGAACAGAGCCCTTGATTTACCATTTAGCCTAGCCTGTGGTTGTTTAGAGAGGCATCCGCACCTCGTCTAAGCCCATTACTATGTCTTTCGCACTTGGTTAACCCCTGATCCTGTGGGAATTTGGCTTGCTATGATTATCACACGCTGCAACCGTCATGTCATTGATCATGATCGCATCTCTGCGGAACACGGGTAATAATGTCATCGAACGGCCTGTCTAGAACGTTGCGACACAGCTTGGCTTTAATACACTATGTCAATGACAGGCGGATTTTATGGTCATGACATTCATTTAGGTTACGGAATATTGTAAGTATAGAAAACGAAAAAAAAAACCATGTCAAGCAGTACAACGCCTGAGTAAAGTATAAAAAAATACAACGAAAAAGAAATGTAAAGAAAAAAATAAAAGCATGCCCTGCAACGCCTTCTCCTCAGTTCCGGTAGTAAAGGTTCCGGTCTCAAGTTGTTTATACACGGCCGTCTGTATAGCCAACTCAGGCTCTGTTCCAAACCTGACAGTTCATGTCGTCATCATACAGTATGTTCTTGAACGAAAACAATGGTGAAAAGTTACGAAATCCTTCAATGCTGGCTCCATTGGATAGAATTCAGATCGATGCCTGCCTGAACCATTTCCCAAAGTGGACTCAGCTCGCGCAAAAATGACACCCGTTCGCGCATGGCCTTAAGCACATAATCAATCTCGTCATCGGTAGTGAAGCGGCCGATACCGAACCTGATACTGCTATGAGCGCTCTCGTCACTGTTTCCAAGTGCACGCAAAACATACGACGGTTCAAGTGATGCTGATGTGCAAGCACTGCCCGAAGACAAAGCAATATCCTTTAATGCCATGAGAAGGGACTCACCCTCAACATAAGCAAAAGAAACGTTCACACAGCCAGGGTAGAAGTGATCGGGGTCACCGTTCTGGCTGGTGTGCTCCATAGAAAGCAGACCATTGAGAAGTCGGTCGGAAAGGTATTTGATCCGCTTTGTATCATACTACAGAGTGATGTTAGCCATACGATTATTCAAATGATAAAAGGCAACTATAAAATAGTGATGGGGGGGACCAGGATCAGAGGTTGCTTTTTAACAACACACCACGCCGAAACGGGTTATTCAGAAAGCCATGCATGTAAATATTGGAGCAAGTCATCATTCTGGTCAGAGGGAAGGATAGTTGATATAGAGAGAGGAGGGTGGAGGGCCTTGGAGACTTACATCCATCTCTTCACGCGCGATGCGGCACGCCTCACCAAATCCGACAACCAAAGGAGGCGCCAGCGTACCGCTTCGCAGACCACGCTCTTGACCACCTCCGGTAATTATGGGGTCAAGACGCACACGAGGCCGCCGGCGTACGTAGCAAGCACCGATGCCCATAGGGCCATATATCTTGTGCGACGAGATCGACATCAAGTCAATATTCATGGCATTTACATCCAAGGGAATCTTGCCGACAGCCTGAGCACCATCGGAATGGAAAAAAATCTTCTTCTCACGGCACATCTTTCCAATCTCAGCTAATGGCTGGATCACACCAATCTCGTTGTTGACAGCCATGATACTGACAAGACAAGTCTCAGGCCGGATAGCGGCACGGACCTCATCAAGGTCTACCAGTCCACCTTGCTTGACAGGAAGGTAGGTAATCTCGAAGCCCTCATCCTGCAAATGCCTGCAACTATCCAGAACGCACTTGTGTTCAGTCTGGGTAGTAATTATGTGATTCTTCTTCTTGCCAGAACGGTTAAAGAAGCGGGCAACGCCCTTAATGCTCATGTTGTTGGACTCAGTAGCACCACTGGTAAAGATAATCTCTTTAGGGTCGGCGCCAATGAGAGCAGCGACCTCGTTTCTAGCTTTCTCGACGGCTTGCTCACTTTCCCAGCCGTAAGCGTGTGTCCGAGAATGGGGGTTACCATAAGCATTGATGTAGAATGGAAGCATGGCGTCGAGGACTCTGGGATCAACGGGAGTGGTGGCTTGCATATCTAGATAGATAGGACGGCCTTCGTTAGGGATAGTGGCATCTTTCAGCACTTCTATACATGAAGAACATGGAATTTGTCAGCAAGCCGATGTTCAAGGAGGGAGAGCAGAAAGATTAATAATTATCACTCACCCGCCATTGCACTCTCGTGAGCTCCCTCCTGAACACTGGCACTAGGAGTAGATGTGCTGGTCTCCTTGACGTCAAGCTTAATAGCAGCTTCAGCCTGGACTGAGGCACTATTTTGTCTTGAGCTCGAGATGAATCTTCTCTGGGCGGCGCACACTGAAGGGGTCATAGTAGCTCTAGTCGCTGCAGCTACGCGCCAGGCGCCCGGCTGCGTAATTGCACTGCGGCCACAGGCTTGAAGAGTATGCCTTAAAAAGGCTGGCGACGCAAAATTGGGCATTGTCAAAAGAAAGAAAAGATCGAAAATTTAGATGGGAAAAGTCGGAGATTGAATGAAGAAGAAACTTGAAAGCAGAGAAATATTCGTGAATGTGGAAAGCTTGGACCTTTTTTTCCCTGTCATCGCGCCAAATTATCCCGGCCCCGCTATTTGTATGTGGCGGCATATCTCCGTTGGCTGAACATAATCTGTGGCTTACTATGCTCTCATTGGCCAGCAGCGCCTCTTTGGCAGCGGGGCAAGGCGTTAGCTTAATATCAACGGCAGCGATAGCTCCGCGGGCATGATAAGCACTGTTTACATAACTTTAGGAAATCACCGCCAGACTGCATCTATAACACCATATAGAGAGACAACATATTGTGAAGTTAGTAATGCAATCACTTGTACATGTTCAAGCAGTTGTTTTGGTTGAAGCCGGCCTTCCGGCGTCCTTGTGATACTCAGCCGAATGCGGCCGGATCTTCACTGTTGGTAGGTTCTAGTTAGTTTTCGTTGTTAACGGGCTGCCAAGCTGACTAAGAAAGTAAAAAAGACTTGCTCCGCCACATGCAGTTAGTCTAGAGGCGGTCCCGCCACAGACATCGTCGTCATACCCATTCCAATTTCTTTCTGCAACATTGGCACTAGTACTAGTAGTAAGCATATCTGCAGTTACTACTTACTAGCTGATGCCGCTTTTCCATACTGTCTGATAGAGCCAATCCTTGGCATTCCTTGACCACATACATCTACCGCTTTGCACTCACCTTATTGAATGACCTTGTCATTTCGGGCCTTAAACCCCAGCTGGCGGCCTCTTCTGTCTTCTACAGGAATTACCACCTCCAGCAAAAAAAACTCGAGCCACAGCGCGACCTTGCAACTGTCCCTCATATATCGTCAATCCTTCCAAGCGCCAACAACCATTGCACATCTGTCCGTCCGTCTATATGCCATTCTTTTTCCTACAACCCTCATTCGACCGATAGTACCTACATCTACACCAGAAACACCATTAGCATCATGAGTTTCAAAGGCTTGCAAAAGACCTTACAACGGGTAAGTTTTTCTCTTCGGTTGCGTCCTCTTCTACCAAACACTCTTGCACACCAGTAAACCCCTCGTTCCCTCGTTTCCGGAGCTTCCAGGTACAATAAAAATAAACAACAGCCACACATCAAAAGCGCACGATCAACATATACAGACATCGCACTACTATATGAGATGTGTCGTCTGCCTATACCTGCGCGCTTCTCTCCGGGGGCTCCATGTGAAACAAATCATGCAGCATTCAGCAGCGCGAAGAAGTGGTAGCTAGGAATAAAGTGAATCATACAGAGAAATGTAGCTAATAGTCCTCCACTCGCATGTGGGGATTCCATTCATTATAGGCGCCGCAACAATTCCGAGTCAAGTTCAACATTGGTGAACATACGAAAGACGCCGTGTATGGCGATGCCGAACGTCGCTTTGCCGAGCTCGAAACCGAGACCAAACGCCTCCACGATGAAAGTAAGAAGTATTTTGAGGCCATCAACGGCATGCTGAACCATCAGCTCGAGTTCAGTAAAGCCATGACTGAAATCTATAAGCCCATTTCCGGACGCATGAGCGACCCTGATTCTATGAAGATTGAAGGAAACCCCGATGGCATACGTGCCTGTGAAGAGTATGAAGCTGTCGTCAAAGACCTCCAGGAAACACTAAAGCCTGAACTCGAGATGATCGATTCACGGATTATTCGTCCTGCCAACGATCTTCTCGATGTCATCAAAGTTATCCGCAAAACGGCTGTCAAGCGTGACCACAAGCAACTCGATCATGACAGACATCGCGCCACCCTCAAGAAGTTGCAAGAGAAGAAAGAGCGCACTGCCAAGGATGAAAAGAATATGTGGAAGGCTGAGAACGATGTCGAGCAGTCGACCCAAGAGTTTAATTACTACAACGACCTACTCAAGGATGAGCTACCTAAGCTCTTCCAACTAGAAACCGAGTTTATCCAGCCGCTATTTCAGTCCTTCTACTACATGCAACTCAACGTTTTCTACACTCTTCACGAAAAGATGCAACAGGTCGATATCGGCTATTTTGACCTCACGCTAGACATCGAAGAGGCATTCATTGCCAAGCGTGGAGATGTCCAAGAAAGAGCAGAAGCTCTAACTATCGTGCGCTTCAAAACAACTGGCCGTCCCAGACCACCCAAGTTTGCTAAGCCCGCTTTGGAAGGTAGAACACCCGGGCTTCTCACTGCTGGTCCATCAACGACTGCGAATAAGCCTTCGCTAGTGCCTTCTGTGACTACACACGCGCTACCCGCGCCCGAAAGCAGTTCCTCGGTGCCCGCGTTCGCCTCGTCGTCAGCAGCATCTCGATTTCAGTTCAAGAAAGCAGAGGCTGAAGCTGCGCCCCCGCCATACTCGCCCATAAAGTCTCCGGCATACTCATCGGGCTCAGTTAGCCCTAATATTCAAATGGCTGCAGCTGCAAAGGCCAAGCCGCCCCCACCAAAGCCTAAGCCTAGCAGACTCAGTGCGAATCCAGCGCCTGCTGTTGAGACCGTCACTGCGCTATATGACTATGCGGCGCAGGCTGAGGGCGACCTAAATTTCCAGACAGGCGATATAATTGAGATCATCACGCGAACGAATAACAATAATGAGTGGTGGACTGGACGACTAAATGGTCGTGAAGGACAATTTCCCGGTGAGCGTCTTCATATCATCCCAAGTTCATGACTCATCAATTTTCGTGACATCACTAACAAACTATGTTATCTTATCACTACAGGCAATTATGTCCAACTAAATTAGTTCGTCCAAGCAGCATTTTTGACTGTCCATGTCGTGGCCATATATTACTTATTGCTATCGCTTATCTATTACCCTTTCCACTTCCCCCCCCCACACACACTCATCAATCTTTCACAGCTGTACATATCTATTTATTCTCATGGTTGGGTGCATCTGAAGGCTATCGGCAGTCTTAGGAGTCTTTCATGTTTACCTTTTCGCTCTGTTATTTCTTCCTCATGTTTGAAAAACTATCTTCTTGCATCACAAAGCAATGTATCAATTGGTGTTTATGAGTGTTTATTATAGAGTTTAGTCTTTCATCTTCTATTAGAGCATTCATATTAAGTTATCCATCTGCCCAATGCGCATCTTATTTTCCTCACGATAGTATACAGTGTTGTAAACATATTAACCAAGTCTTCTGTTTTTACTAGGCTCATATCAAGTTCAGTCAACAGCTTGGATGGGTATCTATCAGTTTGTAATGTAGTGTGACGTCACGGATGCTAACATAGTACGTACTATACTACTAACCCTATAAAATAGTTAGAACTAAGCTGTTCTCTGAAATATAACTGTGTTTGCTTTTTAGATTTATCCACAATATACCACCAACTAGTTATCAAATTCTAGCCTAGTAAACATGTCTAAAGAGGAAGTTCAGTTCATTGTCTAAACTAAATCTCCGCTACTTGAGGCCTTTCTAAAATATAATGATAGCCCTAAACAACATTGTTAGTCGGCCTCAAAAAAAAATACGGTCTATTTGTTTGTCTAGGATTAGGTACTGAGACTGGGATATCTTTTTTTTCCTTCCCAAGACACAACGAGCTCTACTAGATAACAGCAACAAAGATCGACAAACATCCCGATGATCAATTTATACTGCCCTGCCAACCTCTGGAAACGATCAATGGAAGAATAAAGAATAATTTTCTTTTCTATTAAGTTATACCCCAGTCTAGCATGTAGTTGTCTATCAAGTGATTATCGTATGGCTACAAAGGGAAAATAAGCTACAATAAGTAAGGAGCAGTAACTTCAGGAAAAACTTATGTCGATATTCTTAAGTTTCTCTTGGAGTAGATGATCATCTGCCTTCCCTGGCTCGCTAAAGCTTGCAAAGTTGATCGCTAATTCCTTCATATACTTAGTTGTTGTTGTTGCTACTAGAACAACAAAATATCTTAAAAGTAAATTTTTTTCTCTTTCCCACGATTACTGATTTTCCTTCTTTGCCTTCTTTATTCACTCGCTAGTTTTTCGGTTCGCTTGGTAATTGACCTCGCCTAGGATTTGTTGCTTCTCTCCTTCGCCGCCCAGAGGAAAATCATTAGTTAGAAGCCATCTCGTTACGAGCCCAAGACGATCAAGACTCGCTGCTGATCGGCCAATAGCCCACCGGCATATCCGTGAGGCTAGCCGCCAGAATCGCCTTGGGTATGTGATTGTAGTTAATGTCAAAGTGTTTGAAGGGAGAGGAAACGTAGGATGGTGTCTATTGAGTGCCCCCAACTCGATGATCTCTACATGCCAGAAACCCCTAATGGCTTTTAGTTGATGGCCATCAGGACACCATGTTCTCATGTTTTTTTATTGCATTTCATTGAATCGACAGGCAGGTGTGCTCGATGAGGACTGTTCAAGTGTTCGACTTGAGATTGTTTTGTCAAGTATCAGATCGTACAGATCAAATGGAGTTGGTTCACAATGACTTTAGGTAACTAATTATGAACATTATGTACATATTTGCAAGTATCACATGAGAAACTGAACAGGTGTAGCTACTACTTCTGACCGCTAACTAGACGGCTGAACCGTCCATGTTTGTGGAGACGAATCTGACACTCTGGCATATCTTACTGACGAGAAGTAGATAGTTCACAAAATCAACACAAGGCAATAATAGAGACAGAGCTCTGTATTGGGGCAGGCAAGGTGTGTGTGTACTCTCGTCATGTCTCTGAGACAAAGCTCGGGGTAACTAGGTTGTGGCTTATATAAATAGTGATACCATGGCCTTGGCTAACTAGTATGGAAGTTTCTTGCACAAGGCTTCTCGCTGAAAGGCATGGTTAGGTTTTTTGTTTAGGCTAGGTTGCAAATTTCTCGCGGGATTACAGAAGCTGTGAAGGTAGTAAAGAGGAGAAACACTTCGCTAGGCCAGCTGAAAAGATTAATACAAGGAAAGTGTTGGGTTGGAGTTGGTGGTAGCAGTTTTAGTGATACTAGTGTGTCTATAATGAGAGTGTCAAGATGACATATTGGACTGTTTGAGAACAAACGATGACTAGGAGGGCCTCATCTGTTCTCGGTGGGGTAGTGGCTACTGGCGAAAGACATATTCATTTCTCGGCGTAGCGAACTATGCTGAACGATACCATCGGGGAAGGAAAGATAACAGCGAAAGAAAGAGGACGGGGGGGGGGGGGGGGGTGAAGACCGACGAGCCAACACAAGAATGACAAAGTGTCATGTACAAGCAAAATCAAAGGTGCGCCGTATCAGAAGAAAGATAAAGAGAGACAAGGAAGACCATGATAGAGGAGGGGGTGGAAGCTCACCAGGCTGTAGTTTCCAATAGCGATATGGTATTGATTATGTTGGGAACAGATATCGCCTTCTACAACCGTAGATTCCTTGGTTCGGTTGCCGTTCCTTTGTCTTTTCCCTGCAAGTTTCCGCAGCAGATGAGACTCAAAGGGCCGTTATTGCTTTGGGGACAACTGACAAATTACCGAGGCGGCAATAAGGTGGACTGCCCTTGGGGATCTGTGTGTGGTGTCTCAACCCTGTTGGGCTCGAGGAACGTCAATGGTGAGATGGTCACTAAAGTTATACGTAGGTGTCATTGGCTATATCGCCCGTACAGTGTCCAGTAGACTTAGCTGTACGATTCAACAGAGAAACTTTGATTCAGGGCTGGCTTCCTAGACTCTAAGTGTGTCAGTCCAGTGGGCACCATGGGACTATAGCTTCCTAAACCAGATAACACAAGCAGTATGACTGACGGTGTCTCTCAGTTGCGTCTTCGGAGAGAAAGAGAGAGACAAGATACAGTTTAAAGCGTGACTCGAAGAGACTTTCTGTTCCTCGGCGTGCGGTCACTATGACATCTATGTGTACAAGTATATGTAGGGGTGTATCTTTGTTAGTGCGTCTGTACAAAGTGCTTTTTGTGGCCGGCGAAGTCAGTATGAAGCCTGAACAGGTCATGTTTATCGAAATCCTCTATTAGGTAATCAGCATTGTGATTTGCGAGAGAATTGGAGAAGGGGGAGTGTGAATCGAGGCAAGAATTAGAGAAGATCCACGGCCGAGTAAGCTCGAGGAAGAGACTTAGTCTAGCCTGGTAATATCCTGTCTGCTTTCCTCTACGCTCTATTTCTTCATAGGTCCATACTTTCTTTTAATGGGGAACATCTGACAGACTGGGGGGCTCGCAGTAGAAAAAATAAAAGAGGTAGAAGACAAGACAAACCTGCAGGTAGAGCTGCAAATTTACCGCTGGTGGAAAGGAAAAAAGGAAATAATGATTTTACTAGGCACAACAACACTCAGTTCCAAGCCTTTCCTTTCCTCTTCCCGTTTCTTTCCCGTTTCCCCCTCTCGGCTAGTCCTAATAACAACAGTGCCTCTCTCCTTCTTTGGCCAAATAAGAATAGATGGTAGAGGGTAGATAGAGAAGTCTATAACGAGCATATGACAAAAAGCTACATGGCCAGTATACTAAACAGACGAGGGGATGTTTGTCACGACACATGCTGTAAGTTACGGGCGCTTGTACGGTGATATCAGCGGGGGCTTTATCTAGTAGGGTAGAAATAAATAACCCCCCCCCTTTCGAGATGGGTAAAGATGTGGAGATACAACCTAGACCATTAACCTAGGTTAGAAGGCCTTGAAGCCCAGCTCTTACGGTGTCAATGTTGTCTCCTGAGTGTCTCTATTGAGTGTACTCGTAACACTGCTAGGCCCCCGTTCACCCGTGTCTATGTCTATGATTCATTATCGGATATAGGCTTACATATACATCTGTATATACATTGCATGTGCAATGTGTTAGGTATCATGTATTAAATTATGTGAGTGGCCGAGTCTGTCCAGAACACGGCTATACGGAGGGACGGGACGCCAGACCTTCTGTCACGCCCCTTGGGGGCTACATGGAGATAGTCCACTATTGTCAATGCCTATATCTATCAACTTGCAAGTGTATATATGAGCTAATATGTACTTGCTATATATTTGTACATATTGCGTAAGTGCATATGCACAAGTAGACGTATATACTAACCATTATGTTACTTCAACAGCAAGATTTTTTTTTGCGATCTTCGCCATCTATATCATTTTTGTTCCTTGTCTTTGATTCATTGTTTTCTCTGAATCCGTTCATGTTTCATAAAGTTATTACTTGTAGCCCGGCAATATGCTACCTTTTACCAATATAATGTATGTACATTGCATACATATGTATGTCGTCATCTCTTACACATCGCCCTTGCAGTTTGCCGCCAGCTCTTCAAGCCCTCCTTCTTTTTCTCTATCTCTAGCCTAATTATAGCCTAGTGCAGGCTAGCTGGCTATGATCTGTGCTCTATCATGTAATGTCGTTTCGCCTGTCAGCTTGCTGTGACATTGCCGTGGCGTTGTTAGATGTTCAAGTATTGTTTCATTTCTTTGACAATGTAAAACCCTTTTGTGTTCTAATAACAATGCACGGTTTAAGCCGTCAGGGATGGTAGCTGGAATTCTCTGGCTGGGATTCCCTGGCCAACATCCTTTAACGGTTGGTTAGAAAGATGATGAGATATTGTTACACCATGTAGCAAGCCCCAAGGGCCGATTTCATTTCGTCGTATTGTATGCTCAGTGCATTTGACATGATGTCTATTTATTTGTACTTCTTGCTTCCATATAGTTCATACTGCAGTGCTACAAAGCCTACAAATGCTCCTAAACCTTAGCGCCTCTCCAATCGGAAGCAGAGCAAGAGTAATAAAAGGCTAGCAGATCGGTAGCAGCTCAGCCAAAAGAGACGTCCAGGACTAGAATTTCCTAAGCTGAAGCATCGTCAGATATACCACATTGCTTATATAGGATAGCGATAGCTCTAGGCTATTTCTAGCTTCTCCTTTTGGCCGTCGAATACTTTATAGTAAGTACCCAGTAGAGTTGTATGCTTCGGCTCACTGCCAGTTTAAGATTACTATGTATCTGTAGCCCAATATTCGCAGTTCTTTCAAGTCCAGTTGATAGAGTATTTACAGTGTATCATTAACAAGTTACGCCTAAGCCTACTAAGAAATGACTAACTATCATAAGTAAGACAAGACACTAAAAAAAGCATATTAGACGTCCACGATCTGCAACGCCGATGAACCAACATGCCCCTTATCATACAAAATAACTATAATAAAAAAGACCGATATCAGTATAGTACGCAATGTGCTTCCTTTTTCTCTCACTCTTAAAAAAGAAAACTACCTGGAATTATTGAGGGATAAAGATTGTGTTAGATACCTCCGATAAGACACTCCAAGATCGTCCCCCAGCCTTGTGGCGAACTTTTCTACAAGCGAAACTAGTTAGCCCTTGCATTTTGCAGCTAGCTGAATCTGATGGGGACAAACCCAAGTCGGGCTCCTCCAGCCTGCGTTAGCGTCATTTATGAAATCTATTTTGTAATGCTATCATCTAACGATTGCTAGCAACCAAGCAACGTCAGGCGTTTATAGGCATGCCATATATTGATTACTGCATGGCATTGTATGTATTTCCCTGAATGTAACGCTGTCAAGCTGTTAGTTCTGTATATCCTTAGACATGATTTGCGTGAGGTGTTTTTTCATCTTTTACATCACTCACTTGCTCCCCCAGCACTGTATCTTCGGCTACTGCTTACTGCTAGTTCAGTGGTAGATAGCCAGCCAGCCATAAAAGTACTTTGCTCCCCCAGACTCCATGTTATTAGTGCGCTCCAGCCTCGAGGGGAGAGGGGTAAAGGAGGCAAGTGGCCACAACGACTTGCAGAAGCATTCTAAGAAACATCACTGTATACACATTCGTGTGCAATGTAACAGATGTGGTATTCATTCATTCCCAAATAAAAACGCAGTCACCGTGGCTGCCCTTTAATAAAAAGCTAGCATGCAAGCTTGTACATATTCTTTGTCTTGTCTAATATATGCAGGCGTCGTATAAGTCACGGTTCCATAGACCCTAACCCTATTTGCCGTAACCTTGCTTAGTGGCAGCTCTTGCCAATGTAAAGAGTCATTATTTTCCAATCAAGGCACTATTAGCCTCAAGTGATAAAATGACCTACTTAATATTCCGTTCTGTCTCTATTCTAGCCCGCCACCTGGCACCGAAATGGGAAACATATGCCCATTTAAGCAAATCAGGCGGCTTAGTGTACTTATTCGAAGCCACATTTTTTTTTTTTTTAATCAACATAAACATGTAGGGAAAAGCAAAACAATAGGCAACCATTGTTTAGTCGAAGCCGGGGTTCGTTTATCTTTCTAGCGTGTCTTCTTTCCCAGGATTGCTCTAGGGAACCAAAGAACGAAGAAGAGCGCCTGGTGTCAGGACGCTTGGCCTTGCTTGCTCAGCCATGGGTCGCTTAATATACATACTTAGTATGTGACATACATACATAAAGTCCGGTAGAATATCTGCAGGGGATGAATAATGCCGACCTGTTTGTCTAGCTGGCTTGGCTGGCACTTACCATTCTTTCAGTAACCTTGTCTTCCATTGAGTTGAAAGCCTATCTGTATGTATCGGTACCTTTAACACCTTGTAGACAATTGCAAATTACAGCATATGTAAAGAGTACTTCTTTTTAAAAAAAAAGCTATATATATATCTATCTTTTCATCAATAATCTTATTCAGTCTTTAGAACTATGAAGATACGGCTCAGAGTACTTGTACTTACATACAAACGTTAGTCAACTATATATCACCGAGTCCTCTCCCAACCTAGATCAGATCAATCAATCACCCGTCTGTTGCTACTATTTTGTCCCTTACTCCTATAGAAGCATACTAAGTATATCATTACCAAGCTCGTTGTGATCCAATTCACAGCCACCAAATGGATCCATGTAAATCTAAGAAGGGAATCTTAAGAATCAAAGGATGTGTAAATAAAAAATTCAACGAAAAAGGCCCATCACTATGTGGCCTCATATATGCGAGAGACCGTTGTCCATCAGCTTAGGGAGGGCTTCCAATGACGATGCGTGTCAAAACTTGCTCTGGCCTTCATCTCGGTCGTTAGTGTCTGACATGTCGTGACCTAAGCACGTTTTTGAGACACACGCCTTACTGTTTTCTAGACCAGGTAGAGCAATAGCATCAGCTTAGCTTAGCTGCTCTTGTCTTGGTTACTTGCCCTCAATAGCACATATACGCCGCTTTTTGTGCAGAGACCCTAAGCGGTTATATGTTTTCCTCTGCTATCCGGATTCTCTTAAATTGGGGATTTCTCGGTCTTGTTCGTATTTTTTAAGCAACGGAGTCTTTCCTATCGCCCCATGCTAGATAAGAAGAAACAAAATCTCACAGTAGTAGTACGAAACAGAACTTCTGGTCAAAGCTTCTTTGTATGCAAGTACTCAAGTGTCTGTATAAATGCTCGAATGGGGTATATGTTGCAACAGTGCCGCCGCCATCGCTTCTATCGAGAGTCCTCAGCAAATCTAGCCTTCTTGGAGTCTGTACCACTCACATATCCACACGTATATAACAATGTTCTTGCCGGTACACGCTCGTCCAGCAGTGATCTCAGGAGTTGCCCTAGCTTGCAAATATTGCTAGACAAGAGTCGCTATCAGTGCAAACACGAGTAATGTGATGTAATATATATATTTATTTTTCAAGTAGCCGACCTGTAATTGCTACCAGTACATACTTGTGTTTAACATGAGCAGTAGCTAAACGTCAGCAAGCCGTCGCGTTTTGCCTCTGATCTAATAGCAATGATACTATTATCATCTCTGTTGGAGACAAGAAGTTCTGACGCTGCAATGGAACTTAAAAAGCTTGATACGCCCCTATCTTCTTCTTCATTTGTTCTCTTCCTGAATAGCAGGGACCACTTATGTTATTCGCCCATATTGATTATTTAACCTATCTTAATGGTTCAAGATGGCAAGTTTTACTTAGTACTGTTCTAATATGCAGTATAACTTATAGTCACTGCGGGCCGTTCTTTAGGCAGGGCGTTATCAAGTCTTCCGCGCATCCACCCCACTTGTGTCAAAGTTGCGGCGTTACATTGGTAGCAGCCTTGATTAGTTAAAATCAACGCCCTGCCTAACCTGCACTTGGCATCCATGATCTATGATATCGCCTGCTTGTATTGTCGTGACTCTCGTAATGAGTATGGATATAGCTTAGCTCAGACAGGTCTTAAGAAGCAAGCCTGGGACTCTGCAATAATCTGATGGAAGAGAATGTCGTAAAAAAATCTTTAAATATATTTCCTCCGCTAGTAATTCGACTATGGCGTTTAGTTAACAACAAGTATACGCGAGAAAATGATACAAAGTTAGCCATCTAAGGGCTAGCCATTACTCGATTCACCCAGCTGCCTGCTGCTACTAGGGAGGGGCGTTTGTCACTTCAAGATTGGGGCAAAAGAACACCAACTATTATCATCTTCTTCTGCAGCGAACAAAGACGCTGTATCTCGAGTAAGCATATATGGCAACCCAGAGTTCTTTTTCTTACTATTGCCAAAGAAACCCAGCAAGTTTACTTGGCTAAAAAAACACCATTTAAGAGAGTTGCTGATGGCCCCCAACATCTTACAAGTGGGGAGACAGATACTTCCTTTCTCGGATAGCCCAGCTGCAGGTTGCGAGACAAGTCGTTCAAGGTCGAGTGCCCTCAGAGTAACTAAGATAATAGCTATCATTGGCAATCCATATTCAAGGCAAGGATCTCTGTAGTGAGCTACACAAAGCAATTACCAAGGCATTGCAACTGTATCTTGATAGCACTTAACATGCCAAACAGTATAACTGCTAGCAATAGCCTTTAGCCACTCTTTCCAAGTGTCTTCATATGCTATTTATCTTAGTCATTGTCGACCATCTATCTACAGGCATGCTTCATTGAACACAACTTGTAGTAGTAAAAGAGAGCCCGCTGGGGGAGAGGGGGGCGTGATTCACCCGTACATCTTCCTTGACATACTTGACTTCTCAAAAGTATAACCTAGTCTTTACTGCTATTGGTTCCTGATTTTGTGAGGGGTCGTATTGTCACCTGGGTCTGTTGTTTCTGTTATTCTTTCTCTCTCTCCCTTCCCTCTGAACAAGTCTTGAAGTTCTATTTACGTATTGCTTATAGTGTTTGCTCGTAATATACATAGGTTTCATTAAATCTCCATTGCTGTGCAGGCTACTTTGTCATTCCACTTTTACCGTCCCTTTACGCATAGTGGCATATATTTGGATGTAATACCAT
Source organism: Endoconidiophora polonica (assembly GCA_001856765.1). Lineage (NCBI taxonomy): Eukaryota > Fungi > Ascomycota > Sordariomycetes > Microascales > Ceratocystidaceae > Endoconidiophora > Endoconidiophora polonica. Next base: position 133,715 of record LXKZ01000150.1, on the reverse strand, counting down.
ATAGAAGTATGCTTCACATTGATGCTTTAGTGGCGAGAGTATCATTGTAGTGCCAACCCTACTTGATACACGCTTTCTTTATCTGCTTGTCTCTTCCTCAGGCTATATTGCATTTCAGCTAATATCCTCAAGTCGTGATACTCCAGCCAATGTCACCACGCATTTGCAGTTCCCAGGTTAGCGGGAATATATGGGTGGACCATCGGAGGAATGAAACATATGGGTTCTATCGTTTGATAGGCATAAACAACCCGATCTACATCAAAGGGTCTCTGAATATAGTAAAACAGTCTCCTCCACCCCCCAAAAAATAAGAATTTATAAAGATGAAATAAAACTGTAATATTACAGGGAAGTCAGCAAACCAAAGACAGACGAAAACTACACTAGCAGAATTACTTACTGTATCTAGTGGACTAATGACAAGACATGAAGATCTTCCCAAGCAAACACATAATGAGGAGGGTGGGGTGTATAAATGAGTTCTAGTTTGTACACGGGGAGGGGTCTCTTGTCAGGCTAGTCAGAAACCAGCTCGCTTGCTATATTGATCTAAAGACTTATTCTTCACTAACCTACACATACACGCCTCAATCACACCCCCGGCCGGTGCGACTTGCACCGGGCAAAGACATACTTTTTTACTTGAGACTTTCAAATCGTGGTTAGGACATGTGAAAGCCCGACATTATCACTATCTGGCTGACCATTTGCCGCCATAGACTACCTCTTCTTTAACAGAAATATAAAATGTCGCCGATGTTCACCATCTATCAGTGCTAACAGAGTCTGATATGAACCATCACTCTCTCATATTTCCATTATTAGGATTCTTCACCCACAACTACCTCTTGCTATCTATATCTCTTACTGCCACCTCACAGCTTCTGCTGCTTCTGCTATAAAAACTCATCCTTTTGGCACTCTTTTCCCCTTCTTAGCTCACTTTTTACCTATCCGTGGTTCTTGTTGTAACTTTTTCACTTTCATCTACTAATAACCTTCATTCGTATATGAACTGTAAGTCATCTCGTTTGCCTCCAAATATCACACATACATATAAGTCTTCCTATCTTGAGAATCGACTCTAAGATATCTCTCCTCTTTCCAAGCCAATATCGTTATGTGCCTTAGCCTAGCCATTTCCATGTTCGTTATCGCACCATAATGAACTGCCACTTAGTTATGCCTTAGGTACAAGCTATAGCAGGCAACTCACGATTTTCACAATGTTTTCTTTCAACGCCACGTCTTATAACCCCAAAGCTAGCAAGTGCTCGACAAATCCTAACACAACCTTTTCGTTCACTTGAAGGTATAATCCCACGTGGAGCTGTTTTATACAATAAACTTCGGAAGCTGTGCAGCTGCTCTGTAGGAACTTCATTCTGATGCACCTGAACCGCTTTACTAACATGCTACGGACAGATACTTACTAGTTTTAACTGACCAAGTACTTTTATCTCAATCTTCTTCCCTATTCCGTCTCCAGCTTTTCATTTTATCTTTCTCTATCTCCATTCTTTATACTTTCACAAAATGGCCAACAAGCTCTGCGGACATCACAGCACTCACGGCTGCCCCGTAGTGATCCCTTCTCACCAGGCTTTATGCGCAACCTGTGAGAAGGGTACCTGTTAGGGATTGACCCACCGCTATGGCCACTAGTAGAGTGTAATGTACTAGCAACCTAGCTTTCCTTCCCTATCTTCTTTCTGAGTTTTGCCATATTGTTAGTAAATTCGCTTGCTTGCTTGGGGAAAGAAATGCTATACTACATAGCAACCTATCCTTTTTTTTCTCTCTTTCTGCTCTTTGTCCTATCGAGTCTAGGGGGGGTGGTTCTTCGCTTCTCTTTTACTTTTGTTTTCTTTCATATTTCATGTTCCGTTTCAAACAAAGAAAGGTATAAACTATTTGGCTTGGGCAAGTAGTAGTTATCACAGACTATAACAAAAACCATCTGTTTATTGGTGCAACGTTATGCTATACACGGCGGAGCCCCAACTCTCGGATCCCACCAACACGGTTCAAGACTCCTTTCTATTTTTAGCGTCACTTATGCTTGGGTATTGCCCTCCATCCATCTTGCCAATATCTTCACTTCGCTTTTCTTATTTCTTTCGTCATGTCTACTGTCTCCTCCATTGCCCATCTCTTAATGCCATCTTTCATGACATCTTAGCTGCTAGCTTTGTCATCTGTTGAGTGCTCTTGATTTTTCCTTACCCTCATACATCTACCGCCAGGACCATCTATGCCTCCTCTTCTTCCTCTCTTCGGGTGGTATTGTGAGGAGATATGGTATATTGACATGTTTCTTTGTCCGAAAAAGACACATTGTCGACGCACGCAAACGACAGTGTATGTTTATCTCTTAGTTCCTAGTGGGGTCGATCATGTTCTTTGTCCCTTTTCTGTCTCTACTTTCCTCGAACCTTGTTTCTGCGTCTTCTCTGGTATTATACTGTAGATATATAAATGCTGTTTGGATCCATCTCTTTCTCATTTTCGTCTGTTTTGTCTTGTATATGTTCATGTGAAACGAAGCGGAGGGTTATCTCAATGTATCGTCGGTATCATACGAAGAATATGCTCCTGTTTCAAGCTCAATTGATACTATGTTTAGTCATGGGTGGCACTGATATTCCAAACTATGGGTAGTAAACACAGTCTGCCTTTCTATCCTAGTATTTGTGGCTGTAAACATTGCCCCCCCCCCTTCCATAGGTTTAAAAAAAGACAACTTCACTTATACATAGATATACTGTGTTTAGTATCGGCGGATGGTCAGATACCGAGTAGCTATACATAGTCTACTGTTTTTTTAAGTGATGATGGCTTGCTTGGTCCATATGCAAACGCCAGATGATAGTACTATTGATAGACTTACATTTTCTCAGTGGACAAGGCTACTTCTAAATGCATTAAATTGCAAACTATACAGAGAATGTATATAATACCACTGACAAACGCATACTGTGCAAACATATCCTAGCTAATTCTTGCATTAGCTTAGCAATAGTTATGCAAACATCATCTCCGCTTCCCAGTGTCAAGGGTTTTATCCATTCTTCTCGTTGTAAATTAGGTACGCTGTATGTGTGTACATCACTCTGCCCAAACACCACGTTACAAGGAATGGAAACATGGCATAAGTCCAAATCGCTTGATCCCCTACCCTCCCATTTCCATTTCAACGTATCCCAAGTCTACCACCACAATGTTGCTAAATATCTTGATATGATCTAGGTTGAGCAAAGAAGCCTACTCTTTTTTTGTATCAATTGTGCACTGATCAACAAGAAAACCCCACTCCTAAAGATAAAAAAAAATAAGACGATCAGTGCGCGGTCAATGCAGTAAAATTCAGTTCATGACAATCATTTGTGGCCTAAGGACCTAAGACATGATCTTTGCAGATCCACTATGCAGACAATAATATACAGACACATTCTTCTTTCTTCGTTGTAAGATACAGCTTGGCTTTTCATTTTCACACCTTATGAGAGAGTATTAGTGAAAAAGGTAGTCGTCATTCAGTAGAAATCAAATCCCAATATTGTACGCCCCTGTGTACCCATGAAAGAAGCTGCTCCCGACAAGTTGTGATAGCACTATGAACATCAAGAAGCCGGAGTCAAATAGTGAGAACATGCTATTCCATTCTCCACGGACTCCCCGCCTACTATATAGTACCAGGCCGATGTTTCTAATACCATCCCGACAAGCCAGAAGGGTGTATATGATAAAAGTTCTCAAAAATCCCCAATCATCCAATCCCCGACGAATAAAAAGTGGTATAAAGCGAAATAATAAAAAGAGTCGTCCTTCAAGACAAAGGAAGACAATGTGTTCAAGTCCATGTGCTGATGTAAGAGCCGCGAGGCACTAAAGCCACAGCACAATATATTAAGAGTCAAAAAGACGGGTCGCTTACAGAGAAAGCATGGCAAGTGCCAGAGAACCGGCCAGGACACCGCCCTTCAGGGCGACGGAGCCCGCACCGGCTGTCAGGGCAGAGGTAGCAGAAACAGTGGGTGCGACAGGAGTCTCCTCGACACCAGAAGTGCCAGCAGCGGAAGTCTTGACACCAGAGTAAGATGCGACGGGCAGCGAGGCCGAGGCATATGTGTAGAAGCCAGTGCTAGCGGCGGTAGCAGCGGTGTAGTAGGCCGAGGTGGCGTTAGACACAGGGAAGTAGCTGGAGACAGCGGTGGACAGAACAGGAACGTAGGTAGAGGTGGATGAGGTAGTTGGAACCACGGTAGTGGTGTTGGCAGCGGTAGTAGAGATAGAAGTAGAAGTAGAGATAGAAGTAGAGATGGGAGTAGAGATAGAAGTAGAAGTAGAAGAAGTGCGGCCGGGGCAGTTGGTGACATCGGCAGCGCAAGAAGTCAGAGTGACTGTCTTGGTCATGGTGGAGGTTTGGGTAGTGGTGGAATCATCGTAGTCCTGGGCGGAGACGGCGGTGGCCAAGATGGCCAGAGTAGCAAAGCTGAAGAACTGCATTGTAACTGATTTATTGAGGTAGTATCAAACGAAGAAAGAGTGATTCGTAGTGATGTGAAAAGCGTGGAGCGACTGGAGTTGAAAGAACAAAAGAAGCACGAAGCTAGAGCGAGGGCTGGATGTTTATATAAAATGAATGGACTGGCATAAGCTATAGCCAAATAAAGATATGGGTTCAAGTGAACAAAGGTAAGGATAGAGAAGGAAAACAAAAAAGAAAGAATAAATAAAAAGGAGAGAGACCGTGGGCCAGCGCAGGGGAGGGCGGAACTTAATAATGAAATCGGATAGGGGGATGTGGTCAACGACGATCATATCGATATGCCAGGGTGTATTGGTGCCAAGTATGTAACCCTGCCACCTTTTTTTCTTCTGAAATTCTTTCTATAATGAGCCCAAGAAGCTCAGAAATCGTGACCAGACATACATAATAGCATGCCATAACTGCACTTGCGAGCGAGATCCTTTGCCAATCCTTACTCCCATGGCCCATCTTTTTGCATCTCTGCACCAAGTGACCCATCACCATGCCGGATTAGGGCTAGACTGGTCGGTCACAAGCTTCTGAGGTGTCAACAAGTCAGCACATCAGGTTCCAACTGGGGTTGCTAGTTTGGTTAGTCTCTTTTTGTCTTCTTTCTTACTTTCGTTTCCTCTCTCTCTTTGTGTCTCGAAACAAAATCATTTTGCGAGATACGAGAATAGGCTCTTACGAACGCCTAAATAATTATTTAATTTTATGAGGATGCCTACATAAACGATGGCGGGCGGCGAGTTATTCTACACGCTGCCCTCGACTGTCATACAAGTTTATGGCGCCAATAAGGGAACTGGCAACAAGAACTACTCGCAATTAAACACAGTTGGGGAAGGTTCCATGGAACAAGGACGAACGCAGCTTATTAGCGTCCAATTTACTCAGTTGCTAAAAAGGCCAAATTTGCGTTGCTCGTCTCCTCTCTCTTCTCGCGGTGGTCAGTGGCCGATGCCCCGAGCGGTGAAAGAGCCCACCCACCATGTTTTCTGCTAGGTCAGAGTTACAGTAGCGCTAGGCCGCGATGGAGAGGATGTGACAGTCCTATCAACGTCTAGGCAACGGACCATATCGGGTTGAGCGCCCGTGTATAACACGGACAAGACAAACGCTGTGATTGGGGGTAGGTGTTAATGAGACGAAGGCGCCGGTACATGCACCTTCACATGTTACAAACAGCTCATCAAGAACCTAGAAAGTATCTTATCAGCCATTGTTTCCCATGTTGTACCTCTGAATGTGCGATTCCGGTTGGTCGATAAGACAAGCACCAAACATGGCACAAACTAAGCCCAGAACGGCTCGATTGCAGGACTAAGGCGCAAAAGAAATGAAAGGCTCTTTCTTCAAGTCAAAATTGCGCCGGGATTTTCGCCTCAGGGTCGGAAGGGCGTTTTCTTAGTCACCACTTCTGGCGTCCCTGGTACCTGACGCCAGCCAGTCTTACTAGTGTGTCTCTTCAAATGCCGCTAAGAACGCAAGCCAATGAACCTAATCACTTAACGTCATTAAATTATCAGTAGTAGAGGAAAAAAAAGAAATTAAAAGATGAAAAGGCACAATAAGCCGAAGGGAAGACAAAGATACCAGACAAACACCTCTAAGTCAAATGCCATAAGAACCCCACTGCCTTACTGTGTCCTAGTCCAAAAAAAGACGTCAGAATCGCCAGGAACACGGTGAGAGTCAGGATGAGGCACAGGCTTAGGAATAGGAACAAGATCAGGAACAAACGCACAACGACTTCAGAAAAAATGCATACAAAACACAACATCAACAAAAGAGCCTTCATAGCAAGTACTTTGCTGCCTGCAAGGGACCGCGAAAAGCCCCACCAAATTCTGGCCTGCGATTGGCCAGGCCTGTTGCCCAGCACACTCTTGTCTTTACGCGCCTATTTAGGTTGCACTGCGACTGACTCTTTATTTCGTTGTGTTCCCCGGCTAAAATATCCTAGGTAGATTTTGAGCCAGTTGTTGATTAATTTTGGGAGTTTTAATCTATAATCATATTCGGCTATTTTATTTTAATTTGATTTTATTTTTTTCAAATTGAGAACTAATCCAGATTTAGCCCGTTCATTGCTGCTGTGACATAGCAACGCACGGCCAACGCAGCAACGTTGAGTTTTCTGTTTGTAATGCTACTACAGCCAGTGAGTTAGGTAGAGTTACAGTCAAGTCGAAGAGCAAGTCTGTCCAGGTTGGTTGAGTTTTTATAAGAAAATCGAAGAATATAGTGCCAGTAACTACTAGTAGTACGTATTTTTATAGCTCTAGAAACTGAATAAGATTAATAATAAAAAAACCTTACTAGTAGTATTATTACTTTTCGCCTCTCATTTCATTTCAAAGCCTTCGAGCTTTAGTTAAAGAAGGTGTAGCGGCCCTTCCTATAGGTCATTATTTCTCGTCGTCCTAGCGCATGCAATTGCTCATAAAAGCCTGTGCTAACGCATCCCTCAGGCGTACAAGTGCCATTAGGCAAATTCCGTAAAACTTTGTCCATCACCAAACCAAATTAATGGGTGTTGTGTTATATGGAGTGCCCGCGTTATCAGCAGAGCAAGACCACAGCAAAATCTTCAGGTAGCTCATTCCATGCTCTTCATGCTTCTTTGAACGCCTCATACGGCTTTTTCTTTTTCTGTCATCACTACCAAATAATGGAACGCATCGCAACAGATCAACAATCACATGTGCATTCCATCGTTTCATAGCGTCTTCTATCACCCTGACTATGCTAGCCTTGTCTGTCTACTTATAATCCAAATCTGAGAGTCAAAGTCAACAGGAACCCAGTTAGTGATCCTCTAATAAGTTCAAGACGATCGACCTGGTCTAGACAATGCAACTCAATATGCAGCAGCTGTTCATCTGTAATCTACAGGCTGCTTCAATAGTGTTCATTCTACGTGTGCCGTCACCACTTTCCACTTTCGCTTCCAACCCCATTATCTCTATATATTAGCCGCATTGTATAGACGGTGCACACTCTACTAGCTCATCAAGTCGTCCAAAGACTTATCATGTCATAATTGACATAGCCTCTTTTGTAGCTTCCTCAGATGAGCTTCATGCATTTTTTTTTCTCAAGTGCTGCATTGTTCCAACTATTTCTTGTCAGTGACAACTTCAAACCCTCTAGATCTTGGTTCTGCTATGCGCACGCCAATCTCCAGGCGTGAAAATACATTGGATGGAATCTAACGAGCCTTAGTCCTTAATCGACTAGTCTAGCTTGTGTTTTCTTTACTTTTTTTAATTTTTATTTTATTTTGTCGAGTTCACCTGCTAGCAATGTGCAAGGGGATCCCTTTTTTAATTCCTTTCTTCCTTTGCTAATCTAGAAAATCTGTACCTCTTGATAGCAGAGCTGAGGAGAACGCCATGATCTAGAGAGGCTGGTCTGCAGTCTAGCTTTGTCTTTGTCCACCCTTCTAACTCTTCTATTTTCTATACTATCCAAATTTCGGCCTACCTCTTGTCCCAGTATTCATTATCAGCAACTCGCTAACAGGCATTCAAGCAGCAGGTTCTAGGTCGTATCTGGATATTTTCCCAAATAGTGCTTGGCGGCTGGCTAATATCGCAAGGACACCTCATATGTGATCGGCAAATATTCATGCTTTATTTGCTTTTGTTTGGCTCTCTATCCCTCGCTCTTGCACGTCCGTTATCCTGTTCCTATACTCCCCTAGTTCACAAAGCGAATGGCCTTGTTGTTTCGTCACCAATCTTTTTTGCTTTATGCTAACCTTGGTCTGGACGGAGGGCGCATGCCTTTTTCTGCTCAATTATCATCCTACATATACAGCTCTCGTCCCTCCCTTGAGTCAATGTTTCCGCCCTGTCTACCCTCAGATCCAATGTTGACATAATCGTACATCTGATTCGCTTCCAATTCTAGAACCAAAGTCAAGCATAAGAAGAAGTAGATGAAGGGCTCCAAGAGAACAACTCGTAGAATCCGGAGACGAATCATGTAGAAAACCTCTTTCTTACTTCAAAAAGTGCACGTACAGAGAGTATACTCAATAATATGGTTTCTTTTGGATTTGATATATATGTGTAATATAGGTAGTGTATACATTGTCCAGCCAGCGTTCGAGATTTCGAACTCGCATACATCGGAGGTACCTAAGACATTACCAGTATGGAAGCAACTCAATGAAATGCGACTTCACCATAAGCCATTCAAATTGAGTTGACCTCGCTTCCTTTACCTTGCACCTATGATACCTCCATATCAAACTCAACTGTCATATCGAGGAATGACCGATATTAGTGGTTAGAATCAGCATCGCAGTCAAGTCTTGCAAGCAACATTCTCCCTCACCAATAGATCCGAGGTTGCTCTCTTCCATAGTTCATGAGTACTAACATGTTTCTAGCATCAATATAGTCTCTAATCGGACTTGCCATCTGACGAGTTGCAGTAGGATCAAAAATTATATCTTGTCTCATTTATATTACAAGTACCAACTACAATATCTATAACTAGTAATTTCTCCGGCTCTAATATCCCGCGCATACATGTCCTTTCATTTGTCTCAAGAACGCAGTTGACTACATGGTTCCTGAGTACTACTAGCTTCCTTAGCGTTCCATTCGATGAGCGTTTATGAGAACCGCATATTACAATTGGCAAGGTTGACTTCCTAAACCTATATCATGCATTATTGCAGTCATTCGAAGAAAATCAGAGTTTGATCACGAACTGTTGAAAGTTATGACAAAACTACCACTATTGCATGTTGCAATTGGTTCAAGTGTACTCAAGATTCAAGTATATACTGCTACAATCAGGGTTACAATTAAACAAAGATCTAGTACTACAGGATATGTGATACCAAATGTCAGTAAAACAGAAATTGATCGGGCGAATCGGTCAAGATAGTATGTTAAAGGGTTCACGAGGGCGTTTTTATAGCTTAACGTCAAATCAACTAGATGGTATGGTAAGGGATAATGTTTATGGCGAACTATTGGTTCACCACACTCTCAGACTAGATAGTGTTCGATACGGTAGTGGCTAGCCAATGTATCACAGAGGCTGGGTGGTCATACAGCATACATTTTGATATTACAGGACAGAGCAGTGAATTATCAGTTGATCTACGGATTACAGAAATGATAAAAACTTGAGTTGATTAAAAGTAATGTCTCCATTAGTCTGGGATCGCCAAGTCTCGAAGACAATTGACGACGAACCGCACGAACCGTGGAAACGACGCAGCCTTTCGTTTGCTAGGCCGTTGAATGATGCGTTTAATATTGCTTCATTGTCCACACTATCCGTCTTAGGGTCAAAATCAGAGACGGAAAGCTCTATCTAAATTTGAAGCGGTGCTACGATGATTTATTGATAATCTTGAAAAAAAAAACCTGTTCGACGAACCCATCGCTTATATTCTTCTAGACTGTGACCTGAAGCGAAGGGCTGTCCGCTAACTGTAAATCCACCCAATTAAGGATAGCCCAGCGACCCTATGCAAGAGCGAGGGAGGCGGACGATGACTATGGTGATATATCAAAAAAAAAAAAGTCGGCCTAATATATTTGTTTGGTATGGATCTGTAAAGATATAAGAAAGCGATGGGATGGAGATGCCGTTGTTAGGTATTCGACGAAGGTAGAAGTAGAGACAAGAGCTGAAATCAGCTGGCATTTGAAAATTCGCTTAATATACCCACCTACAGTATTTATACTGTTTTAGATAAGACGATAACGGTATGAAAAGTGGACTTGCGCAGTCAGGCAGACGGCTGTATACTGGAATCTTATTGGCTATCCTTTTAACCTTCAACTACGTCAGAACTAATCGCAATTATCATCACAAGTGAAGCTTGATTCGCAAGTATAAAAAATACATCGTCGCATAAGACCTCAAGCTGACTAATCCCCATCGCATACTGACATACTATCAATTCAACCCTCCAGATGGTACGTAAACTGCCTCTAACCTCCAAATTAACCGCGTTTGAGAGCGAACCGATTGATATATATCATCTATATCTCTAAATAGGCCCCAAGAAAACGAGCTACAGCTGCTTCTGCTTCGACAGCTGCTGCGCCTAAACAGCGACTCTCAAAACTTGCTAAAGAACACAATGTCACGGCGCAAGAGGAGAGCGAGATACGCGAAGCGTTTAGTCTGTTCGCGGAACCAATGACCGGCGAAAAGGAGGGAGTGATTCCAACATCGGATATCCGCGCTGCCATGGTGTAAGTTCACCTCGATGTGACGACCGACACACACCCTTGGGAGAATTTCTACGAAGACGCTACCGGGAAGATAACCATCTATCGCAACAATCAGAGACCAAATAAACAAACTGACGTGTCTTCGTTTAATAGCGCCCTCGGAATACCACCCAGCGACAGCGATGAACTTGCCGAATTTTTATCCATTCTGGATCCAGAAGAAGAAGGTTTTGCCTCCTTTGAACCGTTCTTTGCCATATGTGCACTTAAATACCACGCCCGCGATACCGACGGCGACGCTCACGTCGCCGAACTCGACGAAGCGTTTGCGCTCTTCACGAACTGTGCAGACCAAGCTGCACATACACATGGAAGCGGCAACCGGATAACAATTGCGCATCTCAAGCGGGTAGCGACTCTTCTCAAGGAAGATGTCAGTGATGAACTGTTGCGAGATATGGTACTGGAGGCAAATGGCGGTACAGGCGTTGGGTCTGGCGTACAAAAGGATCAATTTGATGATGTTATGCGTAGAGCGGGTGTCTGGCGTTGACGACGGTATGTACGTACGCGTAAAAAATTGGAGACATTGCATTGTCGTATGACTTATAGAAGTTGTATGCGAGAGAGCCACAGGGCTGTCTCGGGCGTGGCAACAGGACAGAACACGCCAATGTTTTGATAATACAGAGAGCCGGATGCGAATCATGACCTCAAGACTGCAATGTATGCACCATCATGTACTACCAGTATGTACTGTTATCAACATAGTCGTACGAGTCTGCGATTCACGGGGCGATATGTACCAGCATGTAAGTAATTAGACTTGCAATAAATATAATCAAAACATGTTAAGATGATCATGTATGCTTGACATAAATTGACGTCAAAAACAGACAACAGAACCATGCTTTGTATTGTAATATGCACTCTATATACTGAAAAGCTCCTGCGCTATGAAGAGTATTTAAAACTCGGACCTCGAATGTGACTTGTATTGACATACAACAAGGCTATTGGCCGATAGATGGAAGACATCATGATAGTGTGTGGTATGGTAAAAAGAACTGGTAGCCCCCTCACATGGAAGCAATATTAAAAAAGTACAAGAAGATGATGTAGAAATAAACATGACATGGGCGAAGAAAACTTGGCCGACAAGAATATATCAAGAAACACTCGAGGTCGGTAACTTAACAATCAGGTCACTGGACCTGGTAAGAAATAGATAACTATGATGAGAGATCTAATCTTTGACAGCAGCAGCAGCAGCAGCCGCGGCGGCAGCCTCATCGTTACGCTTTTTGGAGTCTAGAACGACCTGGATCTCGGGGGTTATCTTGAAACCGGCGTGATCAGAGTGTTTTTTATAGAAATAAGTATCTGACTTGGGTGCCTTGTCGGTAGGGAACTCGTCAAGAACGGCCTGTAGCAGGTTTTCGACGGACTTCTTTTTGGAGGCATCGCGGTGCCAGATGGTGATGAGGTGTGAGTTGAAGCGGACAGAAAGACCAACGCCGCAGATCTGATCACCTACGAAGAAGAAACCAAGATTTCATAGTTAGTGGTGGAGGTTCCGACTAGAAGATCACATTGCAATAGAGAGAAAGTAGCCAGGAGAATGACAGGTTGTTTAGGCATGATTCTGGCCCGGGAAAGAGCAGCGGGGTGCAAGGGATAGAACAACACAAGTGTCTAAACAAGGTTTAAGGCTTGATAGGAGGGCGGCGCATCTAACGTGGCAGATGGTAAGGAAGAGAAAGAAGAATTGGTGACTTACCCTCTTCAAGAACGCTTTCGAGCTTCTCTCCAATGGCTAAAAGTTGCACGCGGGTCCAGATTTCAATGCTCTGGCTTTTGGGGACACGGAAGGTCCAGCTACCACCGTGTAAGTTACGGCGGTCCTCCCAAATGGGCTTGAAACCTTGCTTGAATAGATAGATCGATTCGCGCATCTTGATCTGATCGACAGGGAAATTATTGTGGTACTTCCAAAACTCTTGGACGGAGTCGATCTGGCTGCATAGCTGCTCGAGCTGGTCCTGGTATTCGTCACCGCCAGCTTTCTGTTCCTTGAGTTGTCTGCCATTGGAAAGAACAATGGGTTGTATGTTGTTAGCAAGTGACAAGTTTTCCTATCCGATACGATGTTCGCTGGTTCCGCGGGGTTGGTTGGTTGGTTAGTGCTTGCTTACCTGTTGAAATACACGTCCCAGTAGTGCTGAGTGGGCAGCGGGCGCATGGCCTTTAGGAAGTTGCGCTTGGCATCATCGCGCTCGCCAGATGGAGACTGCGCGGTATCGGCGGAAGTGGTTTGGGAGAGACCCGAAGTGCGGGCAAAAGGGAAAGGCGGGCGGGAAGACATATTGGGAGGATGTGACAGAGGTGGAAATATAGAGATTGATGAGAATGATATAGGAGCCGGAAAGCAGATATGCGAAGCAGATAAAGGTACTGCAATGAAGAGACGAGTTAACGGCAACCCGATAGAAAGCGAGGGGAGGGGAAACGACGAAGGAAGATACAAAGCTACGTGTGACGCAGCTAGCTGGGATAGAAGGTGCAAAGAGAGTCTTCGAAGGAGATCAGAAAGAAGATGAAAGAAGAAGAAGAACGAAAAAAAAAAAAAAGAGTAAGGAAAAAGGAAAAGAAAAGGGACAAGTACTGAAGTTGTAGAGGGGAGATGTCAACAAGATGTTGTTGGAAACTGAAACTCGACGAAAGGAGGGATGCTAGCGCGTTAAGAAGTCTACAAGCTACATATTTGGTTATTCCCTTGGCTGTACCTCGTGTATCAAGGCCAAGCAGCCAAACTGAGAAAGGACTGACCGCAGCTCAGCATGGCAAATAGCCTGCTAAAGAAACAAGCAATAAGTAGTCTATCAGCAGCTCTAGGCTGGTTGGAAAATAAGGTTACGGGGCCAGGAAGAAAACGATCGTAGCAGTATTTCTGGGTATACTGTAGTAGCAGCCAAACATATGCCTGTCTGGCGGAAGGAGTGGACTCTTGGGTCGTTTCGTTTACGGCCTGTGCTTGCAACAGAAGCAGCAATATGAGTGCCACGGCCCTTACCGGCCAGTTACTAATGAAATATGTAATGCTTCTTCAGGTGTTGTTATTGCTGGTTGGCAAGGTGCCATTGAAGCCCAAGATGGGCCAAGGAGATTGCATCTTTGGTGGGGTCGGTCGGACTTGGGGGCAGAACGAGACAATTCCTAAAAGATTTACTAACTTGCCTTGGTGCCTATTGTGAGCTCAATCAAGCGTTGATTTCTACTGGCTGGAGCTTAAGACAAGCTCCGGCGCTTACAGACTTCCCGATCTTGCAATCTAGGAACTGATCCAGATGATAGACTATTCCTTGGCAGGAAAGAAAAGAACATGTCCACTAGAATATCTACTTAGGGGCTCTATTCGCTGGCAAGATGATCTGCTAGTAACCGGCAAACGACAAGACGCTGATCGCCGCTGCTCATTCACACATGGACTTCCGATATCAGCCACGTTTGCTTTCTTCCAGGCAGCCATTCTAGCTTGTCTAGAGACTCCCCTTGTTCCCAAATGTCCTTCTACGTTAGGGTTAGAATCATTCACTTTGATGTTCTTGGCACACGATGGGGCCTGATCCCGTTCCGTAGAGTCTCAACTTGTGAAAAGAATCTACTTTACTAAGCACTGCTTTTCCAAAGGGCCAGTTAGTAATATATGGCTGGCCAGCCAAGCGTAGTTCAACTTTCAGTAGTAAAGTATGTCTTGACTACTTCTTATCCAACAACAATATTGCCAAGTATCGTATTCTCTATTACGTTAAGAGCATTTAACAGCACTAGCAATACGCGAAAGACAAGGCCTTGAAGAGCCTGAAACATCCGAAAAATAGCCCCTCAAGACTGCGCCTTATAATCTACATAGAAGGCGAAACGACCACCATCCTTTTAACTTTGCTTCAGCCTGTAAGGAAACGAACGAATTCTTAGTCGGATTCTGTGGCTTGTGTCAAGATCACCAATGATCGGTAGTAGTATTATGTCTTTATTCGCTTCATATTGAAGAGCATATTACTGGAAATTCCCCTTTCATCTTATTGTTATTCAGTAGAACAGTCAACGGAGTTATATAGGCGATGATACGAAAAGACTAAACTAAATAGCAGGTGATTCTTTGTTAAGATATTCTATGTAGTAAAACACGACAATAACCAGGTGTTTTCTTCCGAAAGCATATACCAATCCTATCTATTTCAAACCGAAGAAAGCTACAATCACGTCCACTTAAATAATCGTCAGCACTAAAGCCTCCGTAAGATTTTAGCGCCTTTCATACCTTCACTCTCAAAATAGCTTCGTCACATCTTCATCGTCATACTAGTAGATATAGATACAATAATGCAGTAACATGATAGTACTAAACATATGTGGTATAAACACAAATAGATAGTCTGATAGATCTTACGACAGAGAGACTCAGAGACAAACATCATTATATTGTTTGCTAAAAAAAAACACATAAGTATATTCATTAAATGTAAAAAGAAACATTTACCTGAAGTCTCTAACGCACGAAAACACCCAACACATTATATTGATACCATATTCTACAGAACTCAGAAAGCGCCACGCTTGATAGACCCTAAAAATCAAGCCAAAAATGATAAAAGTACCAAACGCCAAAGATATGATCACCTTTTTGAAACCCAAATACAAACAAAAAAAACCCAAAGAACTACCAACCTTCAGGCTTGGATAGAGGTGGCGAGAGTTGAGCTTGATGTATCAGAAAGGAATCGCTCCTTGTCGTCTCCAATCTTCCGCTTGAACAGCTTCAGATCGTTGAGAAGACCTTGCATGTATTCTTGCATATCATCATCACTATCTTGCAGAGTCGTGGAAGAATGGCCATCCTCACCATCGTCATCATAGACCATGCTTTCTTCGTATTCAGCCGGGGCATTATCTTGGTCCAAGGCATCTGCAACATCTTTATTGTTCATGATGGTTGCCTTGACTTTGACAGTGGGGATCGGATTCTTGATACTCTCCAACGCGAGCTTGAGATGAAGACGCAATGCTTCGTTTTCAGTTTGAAGGCTACGAATCTTGCCTTCAGCAACAAGTGACTTTTCCTCCATCATACGCTGCATGGTACTAACACGAGTTTGGTACTCCTCAAGTTTCTCTTCCTGGACCTTGACGTCCTTTTCTTTCTGTCGAGAGTCAGATACATGAATCTGAAGGCGGCGGATTTCCTCGGCCATGGCCTGGATCTGGGCATCACGCTCGGCAGTCGATATGTGATCTTGGTTGACAATAGCTCTAGTACGGATACGCTTGGCCTGGTCGGCATAACGCAAAGTAGATAATGTCTCTTCATAGTCCGAAGGGGCAATACAGGCTATCATGGCTGTTTTACTGTTTCCACCGAGAGAGTCTTTGAGCAACCAAGTGAGAATAGAATCTCGATATGGTACCACGTCTTTATGCCGTTTCGAAGAGGACCTCTGAGTTTTGGAATCAGCGAGAGCAGCGATGACGCGACCCAAGGTGGTCAACGACTTGTTGATATTGCTACCTTCGCGAAGTCGCGCACCCGTGGCTTCGGTGGCCTTGGCACGTTCACTGCCGGCGAGATCGACCAATCGAATTCTAGAACTACGCTCAGTAGTCTCATCAGTATGCATGTCGTGATGGATCTGCTTTAACATGATAGTAAAGACGGCATGGCTACGACTGCTAGTGTCATTCATCTTGGTGCTTGCTGTAGTGCGAGAAGAATCGCCCACTTTCATGAAGTGCAGAATCTCGTGTAGATTGCGGACGGGCATTTCAATCAGATCCTTGACGTACGGACCTTCAGTTGGTGACTCGCGGATCTTGAGGTAGTATGGTGGCTGGCCAGACTCCACTGGGACAAGGAGGTCGCGGACGTGTTCGTTGTAAACTTCAAAGTAGGATACTCTGACATTGTAAGATATGTTCGGTGTCTCGTTCTGGGCTGACTCAATACGCTCGAAGAGATCTTCGCAGGTACGTGGGATGAGCCCGGGCTCGCTCTTTTTGCCCATCATGGTATAACTCTTTCCAGCGCCAGTTTGACCATACGCAAAGATGCATGTGTGGTATCCCTCGAAGTTGTGGTCGAGGAATTCTTCACCAAGACTATTGTAGACATCTTCCTGCGTAGCAAAATTTTCATCGGCGGGATCGTGACTCCAAAACGAATTGTCAAAGGTGAAGGTCCGGTCTTCGCAGTTGGAGCGACGTGATTTCGCACGAGCATTGACTGGATCATGGTCACTAGGCACAAGCAATTTGGTCTCTTGCGAATCAGGGTCCATGGCGATAAGACATTCTGCGCCACGCTCGATTTCTAATATAGCGGGTTAGTCAGAGGTATCATGATTTGCTAAAATTCATGACTTACCGCGTGGGAGAAAAGCGCGAACTCTGACGACAACCTTCACATTTCCGCCGCAACTCTGACGAGCGCTAGTCAGTGCCTCGCGCGAACGTAGTGATGGCGTTGATGCTGAAGAATGTACTAGGCGCCGTTCTGGCGTTCCAGCATGGGCGACTGCACTTCTCATGTCTGTAGTAGATACAGTTGGCGACGATGCTATTACCGGAGGTGGGATTATGAGGATGCGGTCTAAGAGCTGAAAGGCAACGATAAAAGACTGCTGAGATCTGTGTCGTAGGATGTTCTACATCACTAGTAGCTCCAAGAAAGCAGCTATACCCTTAGGAGGCCAGTGGGCAATCAATAATCCGATGCTGTTGTATTGATGTTGACGATGCGGTGACTACAGAGACAAAGAGGGGCAATTACTCTAGTTTTCTACGTCAGGCGTTGTGATTATATTTGGTGTAAACATGGGAATCTTGTCTTCGCTTCGTGATATGGAAGATTTTGGTTTGTTGTGCCTGGCCTCCTAGGCAAGAAGCCTGTAAATGGACAGTGGTAGAAACGCCTAAGATGCAAGTCATACAGGCAAGCGCCGTTTTGTTTACTTGTTGACCAGGTGAACGCCATATTGTGGCGTGGCGTCATCTACATGTGGCTAAAGCTTAGTCACAGAGATAACAAGTTGGCCAATGAGCAAGGAAGTTAAGTGCATATTTGATTGATTAAATCAATCATGATTGTGCCACTAATATACCACCAACGATACATTAGGATATGACTGGCTGTTGATGTGATGAATACGAAGCATCCAATTCACTTCATCGCCATGGCGTAAGACGCAGAGACTGCCGTGAGCCGATTATTTCTGAAAAACATAGAGAAACATGTTTGTGAGTTTACAGCAACCACTCTGTATCATTGTTTACAAACAGCTTGACTAAAGGCAACAATGGTCAGGCTTCATTTGACAGTATGACAACTCATCTTGTGTTGTCTCGCATATAAATATGCGACGCACCATAGCCGCCCAATGTGCATATAATAAGCGAGAGATAAATCGAAGAGAAAAACTTAGTCGAAACTATGTTTTGGATGTTTTGTTTGCATGGAAGAGGAGCCATGATCAACGGCCGTTCCAGTGTTAATATTACCTATAGATTATGTAGATAGCAAACAAAGCGATCTAATGAATAGTGCGGGAGTTTTCATGGGAATCACTATACATATAAGACAGCTTTATTCTGACTTCCCACATCGATTTTTAGAGTTTGATGAGAACAGATTTCTGTCTGATTTAGAGAATTCAGGGATGGGTCTGAAGGGCAACAAACTTGTGAGGGACGATCTTAATAAATATATTCTGGAAGCGATAACTATAGTTACGACCAACATGATAGATGATGCCCTAACACTGACACAGAACAGAACAGCAGGCCTAGTCACAGAATTCTGCTAAAGTTTGCAGAACACTTGATATAGTCTTTCTGGTTTGCTTCAATATGTACCTCTAGTCATTTTAATTTCACTTTCATTAAAGTAAGTCACTATATGCACAGTTCCAATATTGCCATTATCTCGCAAATGAACTTATTAGATCGAAGGGACTGGAGGTTGCAAGTAATGCGATAATAATAGAAGCTTAGAGCCAACAGAGGCGTGAGGCCAACCCTAACAAGCGCGAAATAATTTCCTGACCTTTATTTTTGATTACTGTTTCTAAAATATTGTATATTTTGTTTTATTTAATTTTGAAATTATTAAATATTTTGGCTTGCCAACAACTCCCTGACAGCAAGCTACAGGTTTAGTAGAGTAGTAGCAGCGATGAAAAAACAGTGCTAAAAAATAGAATTTAATCGGAAATATGCCCATCGCCCTGATTTTCTCCAAATCTTTTCTTCTTTTCTTCTAGTTAATTCTTTCCATTTTTGTGAATTTTGCAACAGTAAACTGAACTGTCTTCTTCTTCTAGTTGGGCTGTGGAAGTTATGTGCTGCTCGATACTGATTTATTTCATTTAGAAAATAATCGATTTTCGGGACAATATCTTGCAAATAAATTTGTGAAAGGGAAGCCCCAGTAAGCAACGAACAAATTCAAAAGATTCTTTCTTTTTCTTTCTCTTTTTTCTTCTTTTTTTATTACTTCGTTTGCAACCCACAATTCACAATTAGAGTTGCGCGCACGAAACAAAGCAAAACTCAAAAAGCCTCAACAAGCTATCGCCTAGCAATATTTGAATACAAACCACAGAAATACCAAAGCTAGCACTCAAAGCTGCATCGACAAAAATCCGGATCATCTCACACGGACTCCGAACCTCATCGCTTTTTCTGAGCTTCTCTATCATATCTCGTTTCCTCATTTTCCCTTCTATAAGCTTGGGTTTCAACATCAAAGCCCTGGCACATAATAAGACATGACTTCCACAACCAACGGTTCTATTGAGCCCACCAAGAAATATGGCCGCGGCCGGCCTCGCAAAGGCGAGGAGCGTGTCAAGAAAGCTTACGTCTCAACAGGTCGTCCACGGGGACGGCCCAAGGGCAGCCGGAATTCCAAGGGCCTAGACTCTGCCGTACCGACCATCACGGCCCAAAGTCCCAGTTCTGCCTTCAGCGCCACGCATTCCGCCAACATTCATGTTGATCCCCCGAAACCGATGAGCCCTCCCGCTGTCCAGACACCCTCTGGCGGTGGACGCCCGCGTGGCCGCCCTCGGAAAGACGGCCAGCCACCACAGGTTCGCAAGCCTGCCTTGCCTGGAGTCTTGACATCGACCGCTAAATCAGCTGCTATGGCCTCTGTAGCGTCTGTGGCATTTCCTGGCGAAGTCAAGCCAAAGCGTGGCCGCGGCCGTCCCAAAAAGGTTCCCGTTGTGGAGGAAGAGGATGATAGTCTCAATACACAGAATGCCCATGAGAAGAGTGGTATGTGGGAACCTAGACTTGTCTGAATATGAGCAGCGTCGTACTAACGCTGTCTGAACCTATCATCAGCATGACTGTGATGACTGCTTATTCCCAGTCATGTGCCACTATTTTCGACTATAATATATGAATTAACGATCTGCCGACACAACTCATCCACCCTGGAATCACCAAATAGCCGAGTGCCGTCTTGAACAACCCCCTCCACCCAACATGCGGTAAGATGCGCTTAGTTGGCAAGGGCTAGTAAGCCGAGCTGGTTGCATATCTATTTTCTTTGTTTGCGTTTTCATTCTGTCTGGGTGTTGAACGGTAACCTGGGGTGTGGACCTTTGCTTTTATTTCATTTTGCGTCTTGTTTTGAAGGGTATCTCTGTTCTATCATGGAATAAGAAACGATATGTTACATATATATGTGCTAGTTCGTTCTGTATCAGATTGGCGTTTGGCGTGATAAATAAATGTGTTAGCTCCCGTACTCTCTAGGCTCTTCTCAAGTTGATTCAAGATGGACGTTTCTTCTACTTGTAGCTATTTATATAGTGGTTGGAATAAACTATCCAGCATAAATGAAACCCATAGAATGATCCAGTATATGAGTGTCTGAGGCACGTTGAGTTGATTTGTTATGTATAGATGGTTATTTATTCATGTATCTACTTGAGCTACTCGAACTTCCAGGTCTGGAATTCTTCTTCAAGGTGATCTTTAAGCTGCTTAAATTTGTTTTTGTAGTTAGCTCCACACCGCCAACATAAAAAGTCTTGCTTAAGATAGCCCTGCTGGCTAGGATTTCGTCTGGGATCGTCATGAGCTAATGGAAAATCATTTATGTCTACTAGAAACGGTGTACTGAATGAGTTGTAGTGCTTTTGATTTTTAAGACACGGGGAATGCATATCTCGAGACATGACATGGATATGAAGATGGCTCATGGACGGATGGGCGTGGATGCCACAGATCACGTCGGCATCCCAGTTCCGTCCAGGTGGAAGATCTTTATTACCCTCTGGGAGCTCTATCTCCCCATTGAGCACTGCCTGGTACGTGGCATCTGACTTGCTTTTGGCCCCAAACTTCTGGCGGAGCTCTTTGGCTACTAAGATGCGAAGCGTTGCGACTTCTTGTTTCATCATGGCGAGGAAGGCAGTGTCTTCGAAGGCATCAAATGGGTGCTGAAGCTGGTGTTCATTTGAGCGAGGCAATAACAGCATGTGAATCGTGGACTTAGGGTAAAGATCATGAATAGCTACTACATTTCTGTTGTAATATACAACTCGACTGGAGGGAAAGCTATCTGGGTTGTCGATGTACCTTCCAAGGCCCTCCTGGCCGCGCCATTCTCGCCTTAGTTTTTGGCCTATGGTTGTTGGTTTGATAGCAGGCTTTGAAGTCATAAGCATAGAGACTATATATATGTGAGTTAGTTGATGCGATCATTCAATGCCTTTGGGAATAAAGATAATCTTACACGCATTCTTCTGGGCGGGCAGTGCATCTGAGGTGGAAATAGAATCTGTATGTTTTGTAGGATTAGAAAGCGATTCTTCTTGAGCTAGTTTAGCATCTTCCTCCACCACATGCTTCTTTCCGCTTGACTGTGACATGATTATTGAAGGTATACTGTTATAAAGCTTGGTGTAATATATCAAAACAAGTGCATAAAGCACATTGTTATCATCGCGAGGCTGATCAGTCGTACAAAGAATCACTAAACCATGGGGGAAAAGTGGAGCAGAATCAAATGGACAGGGGTTAGTAGATGACCACATTTGGAAGACTAGGGTTGTACTTTTAATTTTGGCCCACTATGATCACTATGTGCAAGTCTATATAGTATGCCAAGCTAGGCCCCAAGGCCAGGCAAGACTGGATGAAAGCTAGTATTTACTATAAGAGTACTACTAATAAGTTAAGTGAGAAACTTGTGAGATAATATAACTGGCGTTTTGGTTTGTTTACCAGAATCACCGCGTCACTCTGTCTGCAGGAAAACTTCTACAGGCATTTTTGTGTTGGAACGTTCTTTCGATTGACAACACGACGCACTAGCGTCATACCGAAATCTATATATTGACTGGTTTGTCGTTACTACTACTTCAAGGTGAGGTGGAACTGAAATGCTAACTGTCTATCTATTTATACAATAAATCTAGGCACGTAAAATCATGGCGAAGAAAGGCACCAAAAGCCAGGGCACATCTGCCTCTAAAAAGAATGCAGTAGCCGCGGGCAGCACGGCTGATAGCAAGAAGGGGAAAAAGGACACAGGTTCATCGTCCGCTGCCACCAAAGCTGCCGTCACCGCCGCCGCAGAAGCACTGGCACCACCTAAACCGACAGCGAAACAGATTATTGGTGGCGCGTCATGGACCGGCAAGCTGCCACTGAATATGTTCAATGAATATTGCCAGAAGCAGAAATGGGAGAAACCCGTATACGACATGCGCAAGACCCCCGAGGGATATTCGTGCTGGGTGACAATCTGCGCTAAAGACATGAAAACACAGGAGATGATCAAGCTGGAGCCCTTCAAACTGCCGCTCTCGCACAAGCATCTAGTGACTCGGGAAACTGCACTAGAGGCGCGGCACTGTGCAGCCACTTACGCGCTTTTCCGAACCTGCAGTATGCAGAACCGCTACAGTGTGCTTCCACCAGATTACAAGTCGCTCTGGAAGGAGTTTGCTGAGCTTAAGGCAGAGGATGTTAAGGAAGGCAAGGCGTGGATGTACGAAGCCGACCCCTTCAAGGCCCTGCGTGACCGTGCAGCTGCCAAATCAGCAGCAGAGAAGAAGCGTCGTGATATCGAAGCTGCCAAGGCCAAGGAAAAGAATACTCCCAAGACTCCAGGCCTTGTACTCCGCGGTCAGAATCTGGTAATCGATGACCAGAAGTCACTGACTACGAAGGGCTGGAAAAACGCTCCTCGCATCGAAATGGGCGAAAAGAGCAGAGCTGCAATCGAGAAATTACTACGAAAGGGCTCTATTTGGAACCCATATGGCATCAAGATATCCAAGGCCAAAGCAGACTTTGTCGTCAAAGAGCTTAGCAGTATCGGCTTCCGCCAAAGTCACGTGCAAGAGGCAACGACGTATTGTAAAGATCTCGAAGAGTGTTTGGAGTGGTTGCTTCTACACGTTCCTGAGGATGATTTACCAACATGGGCTCTTCCAGAAAAGTATATTGCAGGAATAACCGTAGCAGAAACTAATCTGAAAAAGGAGGGTATCATAAAGAGACTAACAGTCCCAGGCTATGCCATGGATCTATGCCAGCGTGCCTATGATGAAAATAATGGCGACGAAACTACCTCAGCAGCAGCTTTGCAGGCAATGCTGGCTGACTCTTCCGAGTCATATGAGCCAGTCGAGTTAATGGGTACGCCTGAAGAGCACTGGGAGGATGAAGTCAACAGCATTGAATCTGTCTATGCAGAGCATTTCAAGCGTCTCTCTGATGGACTTGTCCAAATAAAACTTGAATCTGTTATGAACGGCGACACAGAGCTTGAAGCATACCTTCAAATTCGCAAGGCCCCAGATTATCCAAACCAACTGCTCTTGGGCGTGTCGGCTAGCCTGCCATCGTATATCAGGCTGTCGATTTTGAAGCAGGCTTTGAGTCACATTGATCAGAATATCAAAGGTGAAGAGATGAAGATGTACTTTGTTATAGACTGGGTGCAACAAAATATCAACTCTATCATTAAAAACCCAGGCCGCCTTCTCGATATTTCCGCTGTAGCCTCGGCGGCATCGGAAACGAAGCCAACATACAAACCAACCAACGATAATAAACGGCACAAGAGCAAGCCTAGCTTTATCTCATGGCGAGAAGATTTGAAATCCCGTGAGGAATGGCAGCAGCGCATCATGACCAAGCAGTGGCAAGATATGGAAAGCAAGCGAGAAAACCTACCGGCATGGAAGATACAAGACCAGATTGTGCAGACTGTTGAAGACAATGATATCACCATCATTAGTGGAGAAACTGGCTCGGGTAAATCCACACAGTCCATGCAATTCATCTTGGACAATCTCTATAGCCGCGGTCTGGGAGGCCATGCCAACATACTTGTCACCCAACCTAGACGTATCTCCGCACTAGGCTTGGCTGATCGTGTTGCCGAAGAACGCTGTACGCGGGTGGGTGATGAGATTGGCTACGCTATCCGTGGCGAAACTAGGCGTAGCAAGGACACTCGCATCACATTCATGACAACTGGTGTGTTACTTCGCAGACTTCAAGTTGCCGGCGGCGATATCCAAGATGTCATTTCTTCTCTGGCAAATGTTAGCCACATAGTCGTCGACGAGGTCCATGAACGCAGCTTAGACACTGACTTCTTGCTCACCATTTTGCGGTCAGTTCTTTCTGCTCATCGTGGTCTATTGAAACTAGTCCTTATGAGTGCCACACTGGATGCCCGCTCCTTCTCAGAATATTTCGAGCGGAAGAACCTGCGCGTTGGTCTTGTCGAGATCGAGGGCCGCACCCATCCTGTCACTGACATCTATCTCGAGGAAATTCTACACATTACTGGCTTCCTGAAACTGGAAGGTTATAGCGAAGATAGCGAGGGCCCTTCTGCTATCGGCAAAGCTATTCAGAATCTTGGCCCACGTATAAACTACGATTTAGTTGTGGAAACTGTTCTCGCAATCGACGAGAGCCTAGGCGAGAAGAACCGCGGCGGCATCCTCATCTTCCTTCCTGGCGTGGCTGAGATTAATCGACTGTGCCACGAGCTAAACCGTATCTCTTCGTTACATGTGTTGCCACTGCATGCCTCACTGGAAACGAAAGAGCAGAAGCGTGTCTTCCAGCGGGCACCACCAAACCAACGCAAGATTGTGGTTGCCACTAATGTTGCCGAGACTTCCATCACCATTGACGACATCGTCGCCGTCATCGACAGCGGCAAAGTTAAGGAGACTACGTACGACCCCCTCAACAATATGCGCAAGCTGGAGGAAGCTTGGGCCTCCAAAGCCGCCTGCAAGCAACGCCGAGGCCGTGCCGGACGTGTTCAGGAAGGCACCTGTTATAAGCTATACACGCGCAAGCTGGAGCAAGAATCAATGGCCGATCGTCCAGAACCTGAGATCCGCCGTGTGCCTCTGGAGCAGTTGTGTTTGTCGGTCCGTGCCATGGGAGTTCGCGATGTTTCTGGCTTTCTAGCCCAGGCACCTACGCCTCCCAGTAGTACTGCTGTCGGAGGCGCCCTGTCGCTCCTCAACCAGATGGGAGCTCTAGATGGCGATGAACTTACTGCCTTGGGAACGCAACTAGCCATGATCCCTGCTGATCTTAGATGTGCAAAGCTCATGGTATATGGTTGCATCTTTGGTTGCTTGGAAGACTGTATCGTCATTGCAGCCATCTTGAGCACGCGCAGTCCATTCCTTACCCCGCCAGCCAAACGTGACGAAGCTCGCAAATGCCGCATGACCTTCTCATCCGGCGACGGCGATCTGATTACCGATCTTTCCGCCTTCCGTACCTGGCAGGAACTCCAGAATCAAGGCCAGAATCAGCGCCAGCTGCGGTCATGGTGTGACGAGAACTTTTTGTCGTACAACACGTTGAGCGATATTGCTACTACTTGTTCGCAATACCGCGATGCCCTTGTTGAAACGGGCCTTCTTGCTCCATCTGCCGTCCGTGGTGGGTCTCGGGGCAAAGGTACAGTAAATCTAGGCTCTGGACCATCGTCGGTGCTTCTAAGAGCCTTGACTGCGTCTGCGTTCACGCCGCAAATTGCACGTATACAACTTCCCCGTAAAAAGTTTACTAATGGGGCCTCGGGTACTGTTGAGGTTGACCCTAAAGCATGGCAGATTAAATATTTTACAAATAGCCAAGGCCAGGTATTTGTGCACCCCTCATCTACCCTATTTGACTGCGAAGGCTTCTCGGGACGAGCAGCTTTTATCAGTTACTTTTCTATGATTTCAACTTCAAAAATATTTATCCGCGATTTGACGCGTAAGTTATATTATTATACATCTATCAACATTGACAGCCTGACTGCCTTGCTCCAATTTCTAACACATAGTCTTTATATATAGCATTCAACGCCTACACCCTCCTTCTGTTTGCTGGAACTCTTGCCTTAGATAGCTGTGGACGTGGCCTGATTGTTGATGATTGGATCTATCTTCAAGGGTGGGCTCGTATCGGTGTTCTCGTAGCTCGTCTGCGGTCTCAAATCGATTCGGTTGTGGCTCGAAAGATCGAGAACCCACTGGAGGACGTATCGTCTAGCGACATTGTCAGGACGGTGGTTCGGCTAGTGGAGTATGACGGATTGGACGCCTAATAGAATTACGGACAATGAAGAATAGCCTGTGCTCACTCGAAATACATACCTTCATAGTTCATAGATATCACATGGAATATTGACGGGAGAAGTTTGAGAAATTTGATTTGAATACCAGCGGTGATGGAAAGCACTAGTTGTGCAAATACATGAGATGGGGTTGTATCAGTTTAAAGCCTACATAAGCGGAATAGATAATGGGAAATAAGAAACAGGAAAACAGTAAATAAGATTTAACAAAGCCAGCCACTTGGCTAACGCCTACCGTAAGACTTACGCCGAGTCTCCGAGGTGAACAAATGAAAAGTACAAGAGGGGGAGGAGGGGTTGATACAGGTGAATAGGGATTCGAACACAAAACAAGAATAAAAACAAGCCCGGCACTAAAACACCACCGCTAACTAGTGAAGGATGATAGATATATCTAACATGGTCTATTGCTTGTACTTACAAAGCAACATTTTGATGATAGAGAAGACTGGCATATACCTTTCAATTCGGCACATTGGATCACCTTTCAGATGGACATAGCCTGATAAACTAACACCTCCCTCTTGATCTGCTCCAAGGTAGTCGATCTAGAGACCCGTAGCGACATTCTACATGTGTAGAAGTGGCACACAAGTCATTAACAAGAATAATAAATATCACACGGCCATTGTGTCATTTTTTGATAGATAGGAGATACAGGCGGTGATAGTTGTTGTAATATGAATTGATTCCGGTAATCGCAGTGTCAATTCACGTTAAACTGGTATACAAAAAGGGGAAAACAAAGATAGTAGTTAGATAGTTGTGGCATGTAATAAAGGGAATAGCAAACATTATGCAAAGGACATGGGGCGAAAAGAAGAAGAGGGTATGTAAGAAATGACCAAAAGAGGATTAGTATCGTGACAATGAAGTAGTGAAAGTAGCCAAGGTAAATGGGTAAAGAGCATTTCGACGTGAAAAGAAGTGCTAGAATGGGATCAAACAAGGCAGGGGAGCAAGCAACGAGATAAAGTGAGAGGGCGGTAACTTGGCTTAGAGCCGGAGCTTTTCAACCTGAACTGAATAAAATTCCGACGCTGGCCCAAGTCTCACGGACGAGCATAGCAGAAGCCATCCTAGCTTAAGGCTAGCAATGAATGGACACAAGGGCAAAGGTTGAACCAGGACAATAGCTAGGAAGTAATGAATCTTTGAAAAGATGAAGCATAAAAATGAAAGCAAAAGACCATGTTTTTGTCTATGTCAGAAACAGGAAAACAGCCAAAACACCCGTAGCTTTTTATGTCCATGATAGCCTGTATCATTTACATATCCATGTGATCACCAGTGTTAGCGAAGTGGAAGTCACCGCTCTGCTGGCCATTGGTTCCAAAACCGAAGGTGCCATTGGCACCAGTAGCCTGTGCGGCATCAGCCTCCTCAGCATTCTCATCTTCATCGGAGAAGTACTTCTCAATGATGTTGTACGCTTTCATGTAGATCTCCTCGTTCGCATTGTTCTGGCAATCATGGATCTTCTCCATACCACCACACTCCTCAATGAACAGGGCAAAGCGGTTAATAGATTCTGAGGTAGCACCGGCAGATTGTCTGTCTAGGTCACCGACCTTAAGGATGTTCTCAAGGCCATCTAGAGCAACTTGAATGATCTTGTTGTCGGGGCAAGCCAGCAGATCGCAAAGAGGGCGGATGCAGCCCTGCGACACCAAGTAGCGAATCTGGTCCGGCTTCTGCAGGCCACCAGAGGTAGCATTGCTTATAGCCCAGCAAGCCTCCTTACGGGTCTTTAGGTCACCATTCTGGAGCAAATGCACAAGAGGAGGGATTATGTTAGCGTCAATAACGGACTGAATTTGGGTCGAGTTTCCGGCGGTGATGTTGGAGATAGTCCAGCAGGCCTCTTTGCGAATGCCATCCTTAGTCGAAGACAGCAGCGACAACAAAGAAGGTAGAGCACCGCAGTTGATGATGATTTGGGTCTGGATGTCATCACCAGTGACGATGTTGCCAACAGAGCGCAGAGCAGGAGTCTGGACTGAAGTAGACGCATGAGTTAGAAGCTCAACTAGACGGCGAGGGATACCGGCCTCGAGGACAGCTTGAATTTTATCGTTGGAGCCATCGGAAAGGTAAGAAATAGCCCAGCAAGCGTCGATCAAGACTTCATCATCTAGGGAGTATACAAGCTTAGCTAGGACAGGGAGGGCAGGCGAAATCTATTGTTTCATGACGTTAGCATTATAAGACCGGATACAATGAGTGACGAGATGAAGTGTATAGAAAGAAAACCTACCGCCTGCCACTCTGGCTGAGGAGATTTGCCACGGCAAAAATTGCTGAGGGTCCATGTAGCATTGCGCAGCATGCTAAGTTTCCGGCTGTCGCCGAGAAGGGCTAGTAGCGGCTTTAAAGCACCGCAGCTCAGCACATAATCACGGCACTTCGGGCTATCGCCGGCAATATTACCCAGAGCCCAAACTGCCTGTTCACGGACATCAGGCTCTGGGCTAGCCAAAAGCTCGACAAAGATAGGGACAGCACCGGCCTCAATAACAACCTGGGTTTGGGTTGCGGACCCAGAAGCAATGTTGGTAAGGGCCCAAGCGGCCTCGAATTGAACAAGTGAATGAGGAGAGCGCAAGAACTCGACAAAGCGAGAGACAACACCGGTCTTGATGACCTCCTCAATGGGGGGGTTACGCTCCTTCGATAGCAGCTTACGGAACTTGGTAGTAGCTAGAATTTGCTGGTCAATCTGGTCGGAGAAGACGCCCTCGACCATCTGGGGAAGATCCTCGGACAACTATTTGAAAAATTCCATGTTAGCGCAAGTGCATTGATTGACAGTGCCATGCCAAAAAAATTTAGTGGACAAAAAGAAGCAATGGAGTTTGGAGGGGTAATGGCGACATGGCCCCCTGGACAAGCACTTTGAACATTCGTGCAGACAGGCCCCTCAATCGCTATTTTGTGATGAACTATACAGTTAGATCATCATAGCGATGAATATCACATGTAAGCTATGCATATAGCTTCTGCATAAAGATAGAGGGTTTTAGGGGCCCCTCAATAGAGAAAAAAAGTTTGGTGCTAGCTTGTCAAGCATACTAGATGCGTAGCGTGTGTGGGGTCGTCATAGAAACAAGCTTGTTTGAAGGCCCCTCATGAGCCCCTCAAGTACCACAACAATGACCCATCCATATTTCAAAATATAAGATACCAGTCGGTAAACAAAGCACATAAAAAGGGGGGCTGATGACAATAGAGTGCAGAGGGAGGAGAAGAAAATTAGAGTTATCAAGGAGACTTACCTGTGACTCGGTGGGAGTGGACTCATCATCGCTATCAGGGGCGGCGCCGAGAGAGGCACCATGGCCAGGGCCGGGACCAAGGCCTCGTCTCTTGGCGAGGTTCTCTTCACGCTTGTTCTTGCGAATCTCAACCTGTTGTTCCTCACGGCGACGGCGCAGCTCGTCAGGTTTAAAGGCGTTCTTGGCCTTAAACTGGTTGCGGCGATGTTCAGGAATGTAACGGTCGGCCATTGTTACGGTGATCGATGGATGTTGATTAGATGGATTAGAGTGAGAAAGAAAAAGAAAAAGAAAAAAAAGGTTGAGCTAGGACAAAAGGCTGAAGGACGGTGCCTTGAGTAATTTGGCCAGCTGCGGAAGGACGACGAAAACGAAAGAATGCGGCCCTTAAAGAGAAGAATCAGTGCAGTGGTTCTGTTCTTCGGATGCGTGTTGGTATTCCAGAGACACTAGAAAGATAAGTTTGGATCTTGGGAGATGGAAGTGTAGGAGGAAAGAAAAATCCAGGAGCTGAGCCGGAGGATGAAGATGGAATAATGTTTGGGGAAGGAAATTTTGAGAGGAGTCGTTAGTTAGAAGGGCGGAGAGAAAGAGAGATAGTAACCAGCCAAGCAGCGTGCAGTTTTTCTTGGGAAAAAGGAATGCTTAGCGACTAGGAACTACTAACCAAAATACAAGTACACCTCAGCTCAGCACCAAATTGATAGGCTAGCAGACAAGAAGTGGGTTTGCCCGCTTTTATAAGGCAAACCACTTGTGCCGATAAGTAAAAAAAAAAACAGAAAGCATTTTCTTGCCTGCTCGACCCCACACTTGAGTGTGCAATCCAGTGCACAACTATCCAGAAGTTATGCATATTTATGACTGCTTTCCTGTCACGTGGCAGCGCGGTTGCCGCTGTACGCGTTCGTGATGTGCAGATCCCGTTGGCTGAGGAAGTACAGCCTTTTCAATACATACTTTCTGAACTTTACTTCTTAGAGCAAAGCGTCTGCCACTAATCATCCTGCATCTGGCACTATCAAATTCACATTTCGACCTCCTTGTGCTTATTTGGTGAACAATGCAATGGAGCATAAAGTCGGTAAAAAGACGAGCTCCGTTGTACCGCGATATCCATTGTATCACAATTGCGGCGACATCATTGATCGTCCTGAATTGATCCACCAAATCATACATACTGTTGCCATAATAACCCAGTTCAATGGCATATCCAAATCACCAAGAGGTAATCCGTCACCGCATTTCTACATATCTGTGTGGCAGTCCCATCTAACACGGTGAACCTCTAGCTCAAGACTATAGGGCTATATATACAGTACGAGATAATACCGGAATTTCATTAGAATTCGTTATTTTCCATAGCATTCCTGAGGAGTTTCCAGATTTCGATCCCACTGGCTATGGGGTCATTCTATTTCATGTCAAGGTAAGCATCCTGACGACTAGCGAATGTAAGATGGACATCAATTAACTTGTACGCAGGTTCAGTCAAGGCAAACCATAGGGCTGGTAAGCACTCCCAGCACCATGGTAAAACTTTATAGTCCGGGTCAATTTAGCAAGCCGTTAGCCCAACAGGAGCCCGCATTTACCTTAATGAAGTCCAAAACTGTCAACCTCAAGTGCTTGCCAGCAGATATCCACGAGAAATTAGAAGTGGTATATCCCCAGTGCGAGACTTCTGACCTCAAACCACTGCCTGCCCACAAGATATCGATCAAAAACACAATCGCCACAAATACCTCGCGCAAATTTAGTCTTATCAAAGATGTGGTCGTAGGGTCGTGGCATAACATCTTAGCCCAACTTGTTGAGGCGCCTCAAATACACAGCGGCCGAACTACCATCAAGGTTGTCGACTATACGCGAAACGAAGCGTTAGTTTCTCAATCGCCACAAGACAGTTGGGACGATCCGCTTGGTTACTTAGATTCACGTACAAAGTCCAAACCTTCTGAATATCCCGATGACATGATCATGGGTATCACATTATACGGATATCATGCCGATACTTTCATATCTAAAGATCCCAAGATACTACAGTGGTTCCACTTCCGCAATGTCAAGATAAAATATAATTTACCATATCCAATGGAAGGTACTATAAATGTAACAAATAACTTCGAACAAGATATCAACATCCACGCAGCAACACCAGATGAAGCACGAGAAAAGGATTCATTACTGGCTAAAGCCTATGCGCGCCGACTAGAGTTCGTTAAAGTGCATTGTTCAAAACGTGAACTCGCCGTCGGGAAGTCGCCGACTATCAGCAGTCTAGCTGTGCCTGTTCTTAGCAAGCCCGCCGCGTCTGGTCCTATATATACCGAGGTCTCCTATATTGATAATAAGGCAGAGCCGGCCATCCCTGATTTGAGTATAAATGAAAACGCTCGCAGCTCTTCATCAGTCGACAAACAGACCGATGAGGCTGGTACCACGATGGAACCGCTTGTTTCGAAGCGGAAGAGTAATGGGAAGGCTCGTCGTCAAGCAGAGAAAGATCTAATCAAGGCCAAGGAAGCCACTAATTCAGGTCTTCCCGACAACTTGAATTCTGAAGGTGCGAATCAATTTCATGTTCATACTTTTTACATCTGTTCTTAAAGCTAATCATAGATATGCTACCAGTCGTATGCGAGCGTCATACCAGCTACATCTCGCCAATAAGTGAGATTATCAAGTATCATAATCACATCATCAAAGTAGATGGTGAAGAAGTCTCGTTCAGGCTTCCCTTCAACCTTGACAAGTACATGGCTGTCGTTCGAGTAATAGACTTCTTACCAAAGGATATTAGAGATTTTTGCAGTTCAAGCCCCACCACCATAGATGGTATTCCCCTTGGTGAAGATATCGCTGATCTTGACCTCAATTCATCATTGATTATCTCTAAATGGCAGTGGAAGTTTCAGCTCAAACTTCAAGATGCTTCCACCTCAAATAACCCTGGCTTCGTATGGGTCAATGTTGATGACAGCTCTGCCTGTTACCTCCTCGATATAGACGCAACCAAGTGAGTAATCGTGCTTTCTCGGCCACCCTCAAATGTTCAGTCACTAACAGTTTTCATTCGTCTACAGCTTACATACGAATGACGATGCACTAGCCACGCTCAGACACCAAATGATGAAGCTGTGGGGAAATCTCGAAGAAGTCAAGCGTAAGGCTCAAGCACAAGAGGATATAAATCGCTTAAGAAACAAAAGACCCACGGACGCACCAGCACACTCCTCAGACGACGAACAGTCGGGTAACCAGCTTATCAACAAAAAGGCTAAGAATGCGAAGATTCCGCTACAATCCAGGCCTTTTGCTTGTTGCATTCTACAGTACGGCGCCATTGTTCGCTCTGCCAATAAAGCAGATGAAAACGCTGGAGATGGTAAGAAATATTTGAGGCAGTACAAGCTGATGGGCACTAAATTGACCAGCGCGTCATAGAACCTGATTTAATGTTAAGAATTTTTGATGTGTATTCCTAAAACATGGGGTGCCTATGCCTAATGGATGCCTACAGTGAACCTGATGGAATGTTCTACCTTCTGAAAGAACATTGCCCATTCCAAATATAAATACCTCTAGTGCATTCCATTCATTGGTTTAGTTACCAGTCTGAAGCTTCTCTTCAGACTTTCAATAGTTGTTTAGCTCTTAAATACTCCCATTTCAGATATCTCCTTCTCGTGGCTAAGTTTCCCGTGACTTGAACTGTCTCGTCACAACTTGTCTTTCCTTTGAGTTCTCATACTCAGGTCAAGACCCTCGCTAAACTTCTCCCTTCAAATCAGATTACTTGTGACCACTGCATGGACTACACCTTTCCTGTGTACTCCAGCCCATCTCGATCCGTAACATATAACTAGGATGATTTCTATGCCCTATCAAGATAATAGATTATGAATTATTCAAGACCTTGGAGAACTCGTGCATTCATGGAGGTACTGACAACTAGCAAATTAACTGCCGGTATGGCCTAAAGTGGGAATATATTCTAGTTTACTTCGCTGTGAGGAACATTAGATCACAATATATAAAAGTTCATTTTCAGAGGCAAACCTCAGATATACCATTGTTTATTTGACAAATCCATTATCATATATAATATAATGGCCAGCCCATCCCAGAAACGTAAGGAAAATAAAATAAAATGAAAAGAGGAAAGAACAAAGTAAAGATATCGAAGAGAAAACAAATATAAATCAATAAGATACAGTTAGAGTGAAGATGAAGAAATGCCACAGTAAGACGCCTGATTCATATCCTGTACGCCAGCCCAGTTTATTCAGTCACCAAGGATGTCATCATCGTCATTGGCAATGTTACGGGCTGGTACCTCGTCAAGCCCCAAGTCATCATCAATATCATCCTCCAAGAGCTCACGTCGCCGTAAATCTTCCGGTGAGTCTTCAACATCATGGTCGCCGATATCCGAAAGTTCCGAGTCCGATTCATCGTCAATCAGCGTTGCGCTCTTAATCTCAATTTTGTTGAATCCGTTAGGCACGCCATTATTGCCCTTGCCAGCACCAAGAGCCTTCTTAGGCGCCTTACGGCGGCCGTTGATCGCTTCCGCCATCTTTGCCTCGCTCAGATAGGAAATGACCTCCTTGTAGTTGGGGCCGAGGCTATTTTGGTTACGCTGTAGACGGCGACGGAGTTTGCCGGCGGAGTCGCCCATGTAGTCCAACAACTTGGAGCTAATAGCTAGCACAAACTTGCCAGCCAGCTCGCACAAGTTTTTCTCGGCTTGAAGCTCAAGGGCTATCTTTTCAAGCTTTGACAGGCCCTGGTCTTGGTCATCCAAGTTATCATCTTCATCCTCATCATCTTCCATAGGGTCCTCGTCCTCTGAGGGACTGTTAAGAACCTTCCTAGCACGCTTGGCATACACCTTCTCTGCTCCGTCAAGTACGAAAATGAACTCTCTAACCAGTCCGGGCTCGACGGGACGGACCAAGGTGGATACTCCGTCAATGTTAGGAACAGAACCTGATGCGTTGGCTTGGTCGATGAAAGGTCTCAATGAGCCCAAAAGCACATGTAGATCGCATACGGTTCCAGCCGCAAGCATTTGGAGATCATCGTTGAAAGCTCTAGTTGAGAATGTTTCCACCAAGTGTGTCCAAAATTTATCACGGACGGCTGAAACATAATCCACTATTCTCTCTGAAACTCCTGCACCGGACTGGATCATCTGCTGCATAGCCTTGACTTTCCACATGAAGTAGAACAGTAAAGCTTCGATGGCCAGACTAACAGCTTCATCTTCAGCATCGTCAATGCTGGTATCAGCTTGATCGTATTGTCCACGATGGACTAAGGACGCAAGAATGTTGATAGCAGGATCTGTTGAGCTGATATCACGGCCTTCAGTTTCCAAAACGGTACAACAATCCGAGATCTTAGCAAGAAGGCTAATCTTTAGTAAAACGGTACCGAGGTCTGAGAGTTGCGAAACCTCAAGATTTCCTCTGGTTGATACCTCGTAATTTTTGTCAAAGCTACGAAGTGTGTCGACAGCCTCTTCCCATAAAGTAGCTAATCTACCATCAACCATTTCTTCCAAATCATCATAGGAGCGAGCATGTAGCAGAGCAGCCGCAGCCTCGACCAAGACATTCTTGTTACTGTGTCGGTTAAACTGGGTGCATATTTCATCTAGAAGCTTTTCGTAAGCACTGGATTCCTGGCGCAAGTGAGAGAATATTTGCAGATCGATAAAGTGCTCCAGCTTTAGAACAGAAGTCGCAGTCGCAGCATCGCCACCAAACTTGTTGAGAAGTCTGCGAATGACATTGGCAAGGTGAAGGGCGGTGTTGTCATGTAGTTCGTTTAGATCGGCCCTACTTAGCTTTTTCCCTTGAGTAAGGAGCGGAGGGTTTTGATTGAGGCTAGATTTGGCAGAAGCACTAAGAACTTCAAGAAGCATGATTTCCTCCTCTGGAGTCGGCGCCACTAGGCTTTTGACTACTTGCTCCGCAGATGCGTGCGCTTTTGAGCGCTTGTATTTTGAGCTCGTAGAATGGTCAAAGAGAAGATAACCAGCAATCATTTCCCAGTTACGGGCCTCAGGAATTTTTTCGTAGAGGACCTGGGAAGCAAGCGCAATACGGGTGTCAGGCTCCTCAATCTTCGTAATGATATCGGTGACGGGCTTTCTGACAAAAGGATTGTCAGTTTGCCGAATAGATGTATCATAGTTAGTCAGGAGCTCAGCCATACTTTTGATGGTCAGCCAGCCTTCCTGTGGTGAATCAAAATCATCCTCTTCAACAGACCCAAATGCCTCTTCAAGAGCATCTACGCCACCCGCTTGCTCGGTCATGTTATCGTTCATTTCAGTAACGCATGCGATAAAGAAGGAGATCACTGCCTTGCGAATTCTAGGTTCTGAGTCAAAGATCATCTTGCCAATCTCATCAACATCGTTGGGCTCCAGCATACCGCCAGCACGAAGAACTTCGATAACATATACAGCAGATGCTCTGACCGAAACTTCCGAGTCTTGAGTGGCCATTTCCACCAAACGACGACGGAAACGTTCTATAAAGTGCCCAACCTTTTGAGCGTCGCGCTTGAAGATACGTGATAGTTGGCGGAGTACCTCTTGTCTAGTAGTGCTTGTGACATCTGACAGCATCCAGCCAAGATATCTCAGGTACTCGGGATGGAGGAAAGTGGAAGGCAACTCCCAAATCCATGTTCCGAGAGCTTCGACACACTCAGTTCTGATTTTAGGGTCAACATCTCGATATCTATGGACAAAGACAGTTTCGAAAAAGGCAGCAATCTTTTCCTGGCAAATGCTACGATGATTTGTGGCGTCATCCAGTGCTCTTTGGACTTCTGCAATTCTGGCGCGGTTGCGGCCCTTTTGTGCCGATTCAAATTGTATTTCGAGGGCAGCAGTACGTTTTTCGAGGGCATCGACAACTTCAACAAGTCCGGTCTGAATCATCAGCGCAACTGTAGTGGCAGTATGTCTGAAAGGGCGAAGCGTAGAGGACGACAAGGTTGCAATCCATGTGTAGAGAGTGTTAACAAGCGAGTTGTCTTCGTACAGAATATCGGTCTCGTGAAGAAGGCTGATAACAGAGTTGAAGAAACCGGAGAGGAGATCACGGAATGGCTTGCCGCCGCCCTTTCCTCGAGCGATGAGAGGGTAGTCGATGATGGATTTCTGTACGTAGTGATGTATTAGTAGGTGCCGAGATGGTTTAGTTTAACCAAACTGATGCGGATAAATCAAAGCTTACATCCTGGTGGGTTGACTGGATATCCGTCAGTCGGTTTTGGCAGTTCTCTTCGTCACGGATGTCGTCTTCGTCAATTGGAATATTGCACCCCGCGCACTGCAGTACAAAATTCACCAGCTTTGTTGTGGCTGCATCACCATTGTCACGGTATTGATTAAGCCATTGCTCGGCGATATCAGAAACTTCACTAGAGCTCTCAAAGATCTCATCTACAATCACGTGTTAGTAAGCCCTAAAATTTCAAGCATTGTAGTGTTGAACTTACAGAAAAGCGAGCCTTCTTCGGCAGTGAATCCCTCGTCGGCAACAGCAGCTACTGCGCGCGCTGTTTTCTTTGGTCGGGTAGGTAGCGCAGAGAGACCGGGCTGTCCATTGCCGGTTTTGACTCTCTTCATAGCCGGTTTTCTTGGGCGTGCGGGCTTTTTACCGCTTCTTTTGGCGGCAACGAAAACATCTGGGTCATTATCGCTATCGTCAAAGTTGTTGTCGATTTCGAGATCACTGAGATCGCTGAGGTCGTCATCATCATCGTCTCCAACGTTCAGGCCGTGGGAATCTGCACCATCGCGTTTCCGTTTTGTAGCTTGCGAATAGTCAACCTGGTAGTTTCCAGCGGCTCGCATGGCGCGTTCGGAGCGGCGAGCGAAACCATCGCCATCGGGCCCAGGGGACTCGCTCGTGTTGCTGTTCATTTGGGCTTGTCGCAAAAGTACTGTGGCCGCAACAGAGGCAATAACCAACACAAATGCACTCAATCGGCAACGAGGCGAAGAAAATTAGAAAATATAGACAGAGGCTAGGACGAGAAAAAACAATTGGGTATCAAGGGCGAAATGGCTCTGCTGGCATCGTCCAAAGTTGGAGGCTGTCGTGGGTTGGTTAGTTGTATAATGAGCTGAGCAAGAACCGAATCTGACCGGTCGCGTCGCAGGCTGCAGAGTGGACCTTCAATTTTCGCGACTGCTCTAAAGCCTGCACGACGCAACCTCCATATAGTGTCTGGTTTTATATGCGCACTGTCTTGGCCTGGAACAGTTAGTATCACGAGTCACTTGGCCGTCTGGCATCATCCTAACTTTTTTGGCAAGGAATCCTCATGTATTACATCACTATAAACCAGTATACAGAGACAAAATAGCACCATTGTCGTATGGATAGCAGCTACAGATTCCAGCGTGTCTAGTCAGCAATATTGACATCGGTGGTACCCCATCAGCTTGATAACCGCTTATACAGTTTAGAACACTGTACGCATGGTATGGCGCCTTTGTAGCCTTTTTACAGCGTTGTTTGTAGTTTCAAAAATAAATGTCTAAAAATTAATAACAAGTAACTAATAATAATGATTACTCCTAGTAATGTGCGCCAAATAACAGACAAAGGCTACAGATAGTTTATAGCCTATCTTTAATGCGCTAATGGCACTAACAAAACACTGCTTGGGTTAGTCATTCAGAAAGTATCACTCATTCTTATTGTTAAGTTTGTTATCGCTGTTAAAGGCTATCTATTTGAATAAGGTCATAGGATCAGCCATTTTTACACAGTCGCTTGCGATCTTTACCACAACATCTCTTAGATACATACGCTGTTGAACATCTAGCCCTATTCATATTCCATCTTAGCTTTTTGTCAATATAAAGCATTTGTCTTTTTATATTCCTGTTTACTCTCCAGGCGCATCCTCTCTACATGAAACATGGTGTCACCTTTCCCGTCATCTATCACGACCCCCGGAGAGGGCCGTGTCGTCGTTCGACAGGTACCTGAGGGCATAACTACTGTGGAAGTTATGAGTTTTAGATATCCTCTAAAGATGATCTCCCCTACATCAACTCTGGAGCAAAGGAGTGCAGTAGTCTTCATCCTCTCCTATGGCGGAGGACTTGTGGGCGGAGACAATGTTAACATAGACATGCTTGTACGCGAAAACTCACGCCTTTGTCTGCTGACTCAAGGGTACACAAAAATCTTCGGGTCAGACACTCCGAATAAAATTACTCGCCAAACCTTTAATATTACTGTTGAAAAGGGCGGCTGTCTCTGCCTTCTTCCAGACCCTGTACAGCCATATGCAACCAGCATATATGAGCAACGCCAGATCTTCAAACTTGATACATTTTCGAACCTCTGTCTCTTGGACTGGGTTAATCAAGGCCGAGTAGCTCTAGATGAAGCCTGGAGTTTTAGGAAATGGGCAGGCACCAACGAGATTTGGCTTACCGGAGAAAAGGACCGGCTGTTGGTCAGAGACACCGTGATATTAGATTCCAAAAGTAATATCCTATCGGGCGTTCCACTTGCTAGCACCATGCATGGTTTTGGTGTTTTTGGTACATTGATATTACGGGGCTCTCAAATGCAAAAACTAGGACAGTTTTTCATAAATGAGTTTGAAGCGACGCCCCGGATAGGTGCTCGTACATGGGGTGACGAGATCCCTTCCCAGGGTTCATCTAAAGAGCTTGCTTGGCGATTTCAACGGCTCAATCTTGAGAAGGAAACGAACGTCACCTGGTCAGCAGCTAAGCTGCGAGGATGTGTTGTTGTGAAATTTGGTGCTACGAACGTTAATGGCGCCAAACTCTGGCTTCATTCCATGATAGCACGGGAGGGTACAGTAATCGAAGTGTTTGGTGATAACGCTACATATTGTCTTCAATAGATGAAAAGCTAATAGCTAGTTTTTCCAAGCACGTTCTGGTTCTATTATCTAGAATACATGGTGTCACTTTGAAGTTATCGCTTCCATTTTCTAACTACCATGTACTAGTACTGGTCACTAGTGATAACAAACAGCTAGGGTTTAACCCTGTCATTATGGTCCTAATATGAAGCATACCATGTGCGGATATTAGATAGTGGGGCAAACCTTTTTTTTTGATCAAATGTTGCTTACACACAGCCTTGCTTCAACTATTCATTCTTGATCAATTTTGACTCTGCTATTATTGAAAGGCATGGCAGGCTATTTTACAATTGACCGCTGATCTTTATATCTCTTTTAACTCAGATACTTGAAACTATTAATATCATAACTTTTTCAACTAAACATGGAGCGCATATCAGCTGCAGGCGCTCGTAGAGGCAGAGCTGGCCGCGGTAGAGGTGCTTCACTGACTGCTAGACCAGGTACCCCAGGATCTGCAGAAGCAGGTCCCTCGACAACGAACGACGCTGCAAGCCAATCAGGAACCACTGCGCCTTCTATCAAGTCCGAGGTTGGCTCTACAACGCCCATCTCCCGCGGCGTATGGGGAGGCCGATTCAAGCCCAAGAATGCGCGCCGCAGCGAGGCCGAAAGAGCTGCGATCGCCGAGCAAGAAGCACAGAAACAACGTGAGCGCGCCGCTGAGGAAGCTAAGGCTAGACCAAGAGGCCGTTTTCGCGGCGGCAGAAGTCGAGGCAATGCCATGGGACAGAGAGGTCGTGGTAGCAACTCTACAGGCATGTTTGCGCAAAGAGGCGGTATGTCACAATCTGATTTATACACACGAGCTTTCCTCATGACTGACTTCTTTTCACGTTGATATAGGTATGGATGGACGCGGGCGTAGCAGGCATGCCGGTTCCGATCCTAAAAACTCTAAAGAGAGTATGAATAGCCGATTCGAAAACTACGAACCGAGAATCAACGCTGATAAGCTCGGCAAGCCCGCCGGCGCTGATGAATCCGATGATGATTATAACTTCAACTTTTATGATGAAGAGGGCAAGCTACCTGGTCTGACTCCTATGGGTATATACCGCACTAAACCCACTAAGGAAACCTTCAAAGTTGCAACAGCAGCAGATATGGAAGCAGCGGACAACGCAGGTGAATCGTCTAGCGATAACGAAGATATTGACTTCCAGTCCGCAATCTCAAAGTCCAAGGCTACCGGTCCCGAAGTTTCCGTACACAATCTTGATGGCAATGAAATCAAATTCGATCAGGGCCGTAAGGATATCGACAGTGATGACAATATGTCTGTCGAATTTGAAATATCAACCTCCAAGGAAGCACCCGGGAGCAAGGCCAAGTCTCCAGTAGACCCCGAAGCAGAGCAGATAGAAGCGGATTTTCGACTCATGCACAATGAGTTCGCACACATCAAGATTTACGACAATTTGGAACAGGAAGGCGAAACCAAGGAACAAACTGAGGAAAGGATCGCAGAAGAAGGTATCGCGCGAGAAGGTCGCGTGTATCTCTTCCAGTTCCCTTCTGTAATGCCACCATTGCACCCCGTCGCCAGACGTCAGTCTAAGCCTGAACTTAATGACGCGTTCGCATTTAACCGTGCTGCCAATGGACCCATTGGGATCAACAGTGTTACCCTCAACGATGAGGATGAAGACGGATCTTCTGACATCGAAGCTGCTGCTAATACCATGGATAACCAGAGTGGGTTTGTCGGCCAAATGGTTGTACGCAAGTCCGGCCGCGTTGAAATGAACTGGGGTGGCATCACCTATGAAATGCGGCCAGCCTTGAAGCGTGATTTCGTCACTTCTGCTGCTCTTGTGGAGTATTCTGATGAGCGGCGACCAGGCGATTCCAATCGTGCCAACGATGAAACTGAGCCAAGCGATGGCCGTGCCGTTGGTTTAGGTAAAGTTATGGGTCAGTTCATACTGGCTCCGAAGTATGAGGATACTTCAGAGTGGGTAATCAGCACAGAAGATCTAGAAGGTTATACCTAATGATTGGATAAACCATACCACTCAAACCAATTTAGTAGAACTGTCTAGTGGAAAGAAATTTTCTAAGACCATCAAGGTTTTTAATGCTTTTTACCTTCACAGAAAAAATGTATTCATATTGCTTGTTCTTGGAAGCATGGTTTGGCGTTTAATGGTCATATAAAATAGAGTTTGCATATACTGTTTGTGTAACACCGCTGGCATATTATGATTATATTTCTACCGTTACAAGTTCAAAAGACTTATACGTAGGATTTCAATTATCATCTCCTTTCCCATCCCCCTAATCAATCAAAGTGTCCCTGTCATTGTAATGCACTGTCAGATCATACATAGGTTTATATACGTGCCTTCTAATAATCCGGCGGGTGTGATCCGAGAGGACCACTATTGTTCTGTGGATGAACACTCGACTCCATAAGCGAGCTGTCATCCTCAGTAGCAGCTCTAAGAATCCATGGCTCAGAACCTTGAGTTTGAGAGACTGTATGCAGAGATTCTGAGCTAGGCTTAGTGCGCCTTTGGCTATTGCTTAACACCAACGGCCGAGTTGGAGAAGTTGACTGGGTTGGGGATGATTGGAGTCCCTTTTCAATATTTGCTGGTTGTGATTGAATCTCGATGTGCCTGGTGTGAATAATATGATTTGGTGACATCAAGCCATTGATGTTTAGGATTAGCTGGTCGTTTCTAGTAGTTACAGCAGGCTTTGGACTTCTGATGGGTAAGTCAGTATCAGAGGAAGGAGATCTATTGCATGTAGCTCCGACGACAGTTGTGGTAGTCACTGTGTTCTTATCACCTAACTCAAGGTCTCTTCCAATTTCGCTATAATGGTTAGTTCCGCTTTGTCCTGATCGAGCAGCTCTACCGCCTACAGCATAACTAGCAGCCTCAGTTGATTCAAATCCTTTGATACGGAATTGACGCAGTAATGGCCGAATCGTTGAAAGGCAGGATGCTACAGTCGCAACGGCAGGTTCAACCATAGTCCATATCAAGGCATTGGTTGAAGAGTCTATTAAGAGATGTTAGATGTAATTTGTATGTAAGATTATATGAGAACCTACAAAGAATATCGGTATGATCATTAATAGTGACAAGGTACTTGAATCTAATCAATGTAGCGATAGAAGCACTACGGCTGTGATATTAATAATAGCAGAAAGGTCAACAGATCAAGAGAATTGCTTACAAAACACCTAGTCCAAGAATAACAATAACCGTGGTCTTGGTTTGTTTTGTCATCTTCACTCCCCAAAGCATAGGGATTGGTAGGATAGCCTTCAAACTCTATGTTAGCAAGAACTCGAGTTGACGGATGCTTTACCACAGAATTGCTTACATATAGCCAATCGGTGACTATAGTCATGACACTGACTGAATAAGCAGCAGCAAGAATCTGGCTTGTTGAAACACATTTACGATCTACAATGGTGATATCCCATTGACCTTGAATCGGATCACACTGTAGTATGTTCCAGACCAGAATGACCACACTCCAGATTAATACCAGCACAAGACTGCCCCATATAATGTAAGTGTAGCGCTTGCGCATGGCAAGTCTTAAAAGAAAGATTCCAATACTAAACTTCAAGAGCATCATATTGAGGACATACGCTTCTGTTACTAGAGCTTGGTACTAAATGAAAGTGGTTTGTTAATATTATTTGATTCAGTACGAGGATGAGTAAATTGTACCTTGAGGGCGTTTGTCATGTCATCAATATCAAGGACCGCGTTGTGCTTTCCTAGCCCATAGTGTACGCCGAGGAATATAAAAGTACACGAAACAGTATAGACTGCTTGAGCAGATACCATGAACCAGTCGTCAAGGAGGAAGTTGCGAGTTAGGAACACTCGTACATATGTTCTTAAAAAGATAGAGATCCACGACAAGACGAGAAAGGCAATGGTAATGCTAACTAGAGGTGCGCCATTATATTCTGCGGCAAGTATGGCATATTCTTCGGGGGTTATGGTAGTAGAGTCCGTGTCTGTAGACGACATGATTGCTAGTGAGAAGATGTGTAGAAACAGTTTATTCTGATGGAAGAGAAAGGTGATGTTTCGTGTGGCGCGGGGCTGATTGGATTACTGAGAGCTTAGGCTGCCTAAGTAAGTATTAGGAAAAAAAGAAGAATGTCGACTAAAGGGTGAGACATGAGGTCAGTTATAAGTAGATAGAAAAATGTTGTTATGACAAAGAAGTCCTTCCGGAAAATACAAAACTCTCTACGTCTAGCCGCTGAGGGCGGGCCATATAACTTTTAGGAGAGATATAGAGGTAGTTTCGCTTATGAGATGGCTCGAAATACAGGTACTATGGGGGATCTGTATCTAATAGGGAGCACAGAAGCTTTGAATGTATGACCATACAACCAAATGTTACTAGCGAATACAATAGGTGGGCCATTATGATAGAGAAGCGGCGTGCGATAGTAAAGGGACAGGATACGATGTATAAATAGATTGCTTACAATTGTGTCGAGTGCAGCGGATTTGGTTTCGATGATTGTGAACATGTGATAGAATGAGACAATTAACTATGAGTAGGCCACGATCATAATGCCAGTATAAGCGCAAGTTATCAAGGTGCGATAATAGACAGATAGGGTGATTATGAAAGGAGAGTCGGATGATGAAAGGCGCAACTGGATTGGAAAGAATCTAAAGGTCATATGAAAAGAAACAAAAGCAACAACACGTTGGGCGGCATGCAGAGTTTTACTTCTTTCCTGTAAAGGAAGCAGAGACTACATATGTTAATGGTAAGCAGGTCCCCGACCCCCAAGGCAAGGGCGTGGACTACAAAAGGCAACTACCCGTTTGCGAGTGTTGTGGTCTGCGTTTACAAAGGTTTTCTTTTTCGCGTTTGTATCCAAAAGGAATTAACATATCTAGCTTCATCATACATATGGCATGGGTGTTGTAAAATAGCCTTAAACGTCTTCTTTCATTGACTTCTTTGCTGACCCAAAGGGATTTAGTCATCGTGATGATATAGACCTATGTTT
The DNA here is from genome assembly GCA_001856765.1 of Endoconidiophora polonica. Lineage (NCBI taxonomy): Eukaryota > Fungi > Ascomycota > Sordariomycetes > Microascales > Ceratocystidaceae > Endoconidiophora > Endoconidiophora polonica. Next base: position 89,032 of record LXKZ01000150.1, on the reverse strand, counting down.
TGTCCCAGGCTGTCACATCTGAGAGTGCAATTATGCTAAGATAGGCGTAGTTAGCCTGTCAGTTTCTATATATACAACCTGGGAAGATGGCGCTAGAAATGGACTTGTGTCCGATAGTAATTTACACAAAGAAGAATGGCACCGGAGCAAGATAGCCAGTTGTAGATAGATACAGAGGGACATGCGCCAAAAACGGCATCTTCTGGTCAGATAAAAGGTAGTAGGCATGAGAAAGCCAAATCACGGCTTTGTTTGTACTCGGTTAAATTCGAATGGATCTCTGTCTAACGACACACAAGACAACGGTGCCCATGGCATAATGCGTCCGATTCCACAAATCGACACTGTTGTTGTTGACAGACATCGCTGGCTTAGTCTAGAGCGGACAGTTGCACGTGAGTCTCTGCAGAGCATTTCTCTGCTGTCTACATCTGCCTAATAGGGATCTTGAAGAAGGCAGGATAATATATAACCATCCCCTTTCTAGACATCGGATAATGCATTTGAAAGTAAAGATATGCGGGTAGCAATCCGACGTGTTGCACGTGGTTTTCGTGTAGCGCAGTCTCTAACAACTGTCATGGCTTGACTCCATAGGCTCATACCACAGTGCCCGTGTGAATTTTTATCGCAGGTATGGCCAGTCTTGTAGTGTAATAGCTCTTGAAAGGGGAAACGGAGCCTCACAGATTTGGTTACAATATTCCAATAACGTTGATCGCAAATGTCAAAGAAAAACTTAGCACCCTAATCCAACCACTAGCCCGAAATTCAATAAAGTTTTATTTGTTAACGAGAATCGCAGCTATGCTACTTTTGAGTTAGTTGTTTTTTGAACTCTACGTAAAATTGAACTATGAGCTTGATTCACAGGAGCCTTTTGATTTCTTTTACCACCGTGACCTTCAGTAGCAAATACTGATGCTGTGTTGAATGTATCTCATTGTTCCATTTACAAGCAGCATTAAGTTTTGTAAGTGCCGAGCCTCAGCCTGTTCAGAGAGAAGGGGCTTTCAGTGATGATTTGGTTTTGAAAAATTATTTCAACATCCCCCAACAAAAATAACTCTAGAGTATGGTTAACTACATGTTTCCCACAAAAACTCAGTATCTTTATACGTACGACGTACGTACTAGTTAAAAATAAAAGGCCCGTTATGTAGTTCTATCTAAGTTCTATTCATTAAATATGTTCGCAACAAGGGGAATAGACAAAAATGGGGGGGGGGTTAGTCTCGGTACCGCCTTTCCAAGAGTTTTCCTCAGGCCCAGAAAGTAATAAAACACCGACAGATATAGGAAAAAAGTGTTATAATATCAGTGCTACAGTCATTACAATTTAGAATTGTCTCAGAGACATGCAGGGGCTCTATTTAGTTACAAAACTAAAACCTTACTCTACGACCCTGTCAAGGTGTGCGATGTCTGGCAAATAATTTGGATAGTTGGAGAAACAAATCTGATTCAGTGCAATGATTGAAGCTTCGACAAGACTTCACTTACATCGAAAAGAGCTAGCCATTCAAGGTATAGCCAAAACCCGTGTACCAATAGCAATCAGTAATCATGTAGGCAACAACTTTACATTATCACTTAGTAGAGTTATTGTATAATTGTATTCGCATGTAAGAAATTATAGTCTATGGATTATTATAAGCGTATCTTCATAGTTCTAGAAACTAAATAAGATTTAATGATCAAAAAAAATATTTAAGAGCGACAGTATGAGTAAAATATCCCAAAAAGCAGGGCCGACTGCCAGAGGTATATATCACCAGTGGTAGTACTTCACAGTTGAAACATGCAGATGCGCTGCATCATAGTCAGACTAAAGCTACGTTCTTGTTTGCTAGGCAAGGTGTAAGTGTAAACCTACAGAACGGTATATCAACCTTCAAGCTTCTCATATCTCTATAATGAGATATGACAGCAAGTGCCCATGGTCTAGATAAGTGAAAAGATGGTATCATGGTAGCATTCATTGGTACATTAAACTTTGTACTTTAGGACTGGGCCTGTCTTGCAATAACGAGCAGCGATAATAAAGCCAACAGCTACCAAAAAGCAAATAGCAGCCCATAATTGGGCACCCCAGTACTTACCGCCCATTGTATCAATGATAGCACCAGATACCGGAGTTCCAGTAAGGCCAGCAACGCCAACAATAGCGTAGACCATGCCAACACGAGTACCCATCTTTTGTGGATCACTAGTAAGCGATGCGATAGCACCAATATACATGCCTTGAGATGCACCCATGGCAATACCGAAGAAAACACTAAAGGCGTACATGCCCGCCTCGTCCTTAACCCCAAGCCAGACAAATGCCATGAAAGCCAGGTAAGTAATCATAACGCAAAACGTGTTGAGTGGTCCCAACCAGCGATCCGAAATGAAGCCCGACATGGGCCGACTGGGGATGGTGAAAGCCTGGGCAATCATGAGAATTGAGGTTGCCTTGTCTGAAGACATGCCAATTATTTTATGAGCATAGCCGGTGATCTGTATACTATATGTTAGTCATGTAACCGTTAACAATGTAGGAAGATGGCTTACGTAGAAGAAGTTAAAGAACATTGCCCAAAAGAGGAAGAAAACACCACAAGAGAACAACGAGTAAGAAGACTCTTTGAATGCGCTCCACTCGACAAGAGGCCCTGACTTGCGAGGAGCAAGGCGGGGGCGAATGAGAAGCGCAGCTGTACCGGAGCAAATAAGAGCAACAAACCCTGTGCACCGCACTGCCCAAGCAAAGCCAATATGAGGCATACTGTACTGAAGGATAGCTGGATATATCAAACTGCCAACACCGGTTCCCATGGCGGAGAGAGAAAGGGCCAAGGACCGGCGTTTCTTGAAGTACGAAGTCACAACAGTCATACCAGGCATGAACATTACACCAAGGCCCAAGCCAGTACAGAAACCTTGGGCTAGAAGAATCTGCCAGTACTTAGTAGCAATGCTGGTCATAAACGTGCCAAGGACGGTCAGTACAGACCCACAGATAACAGCTTCGCGATAGTATCCAGCATCACATAGACGCCCTGACACCACGCATACGATGAATGCCAGAAATGTCTGGATAGAGCCAATCCATGACACCTGAGACTCAGGAAGGTTGAGGGTTTGAACGTAATACAACTGATATGTACCAAACATACCAGGGAAACCCCAAGAGAGGGAATTAATAAGGAGACTAGCAAAAACCTGAAGCCATGCTCTCATGCCACCCTCTGGATAGTCTAGCTCATCAACAAATTCAGAGCCCCTTTCTTTTTGCGTGGACAGTACTTCTGGTAGCTTCGGTGGCTCCTCAGTCTGGGGTGACGGCGGAACAAGCGTCGGGCACGCAGTATCGACATCCAACCGATCGTGATCGTTTTGATTTTTCATAGTTTCAAATAGTACTAGATTGTTGGAGGTAGATAATCTTCGCGATTTTTATATGTATTCAGCACGGGTGTGTCTCCCGCAAGGTCGACGTTCGAGACCTATTTGCTGTGCAGTCACAATCTGAAGTAACACAAAATCATGCGATATCAGTGTAAGTCAGAGACAATCACTAACAGTAGCAAAACATCAACGAGCATTGAGCTACGTCCTTGATATATATCAAAACAGGACTAGTTCGAAAATTGCGATATTTCACAGGCAGGTTGCTTGAAACTGAAAAAAAGTAGTATGTATCCAGAGGTATCTGACACGTCGTGAGAAAGCTCAAGCCTAACAGACAGTAAGAGGAGAACGACAAGTATGCAAGGTCAAGAACTATTTGTGATATCAATGACAAGATATGATAGATAGTGGAATGGACAGTATCGAATAACGTCCACAAAGTGATGGTTTAGAGATAATGACTGGATAGTGCGAAATATAATAGCAGTAGTGGCAATAGCGCTCAAGGGTAGGTACTAGTAAGTATGCAACTAAGGAAGAAAGATGAAGATTTCAAGTCTAAACCAGCAGGCTTTAGATGCCGGGAATAGGCAACTTTAAAAGGAAATTTTGTCAGAATAAAAATAAAACATAGTAGCTCTCAACACCTCATTAAAAAAAACCCTTAGTACCGTGACCTAGACTTCTTTCTGGTCCACGCGGTATCCAGCGGTGACGGGCCCATAAAATGTAATGAATGCCCGAGAAAAATGCTTTTATACAAGCATTGCATGGGTCAACCGAGCCGCTAGGCCATGATATTCTAGAAGCACGATCAATTCTCTGATAGATGGGATCGGCTCCTGCAGCATGTTCTCCCATAGCAAAAGTGCGCAGTAGATGCCAGCAGCCCGTCCGGCCAATGCCATCCATCCCCTAGCTTATAGATATACTTAGAATGCACGTATATTGTCTAGCTAATCGTTTCAGTTGAGGTTATATATTCGGTTCCAAGATGCCTGCTGTATTGCTGTGTTGCTATCAAGTATATCGTATGTCGTGCCAAGTATAAGTACATTGCTTATTAATGTATGTAGTTACATGGAGGTTTTCTGAAGTTTTTTTTTTACTCATTACCCGAAGTTGCGGTGATGACTTACTGATTGATATCTCACTATATTACATCTCGTCCGGTGTGTGCTTTTTTAGCCTACAAAATGTATCAAAGCTTCACGTATCCATCCATCCTCACAAGTCACTTACTGACTCGAACGACGTAGCACATAGTCTCGATAGAATGATATATCAGTTCGAAATTAAAACTCATAAAAATGCAGTGGTGTGACTTACCAGATGGAAAAAGGGAAATCAATTCAAACAACAACTCTACACCGAGCTTGAAAGATAGGATTTGGAGGCTACAGAAAAAGCATGCCTATGTCGTGCTAATGATATGCCGATGTTTTGTGACATTACACATATAAATTTCCATGATTTTCCAGAGCTGAGTCCTTATAAAGCCGCTCTTTCATCAAAACTGTAAAAGTTCCGCCTTGAAAAAAATAGATGCGTTGCTCATGACCTTCACTACATTCTAGACCTCGCATTAGATTGCCCGTGACTACCCCGACTTTAAGGCCGGGCAGCCGCAGATATTACATATCATTTTCTTATTTTCGTGATAGGCTGCAAAGGAAACATTTTCGGGTCAGTATTATAGCTATATGCCGAAAAAAAAATTTACTGTACCAAACATTGCTTAAGGCTACTCCTGCTGCTCTATCAGGGGGTTGTGATGGCTTTTTTGGGGTCAGGGAAGGTAGTATGCGGCCTCTCATGGCCGGAACCAACAATAAATCGGAGACCCACCTTTACTAACAATGCTTCCGGTGTAGGTGGCTTAAAGGGCATATCGGCAAGCCCACAGGCGGCAAACTCGACTCGGATCGGCATTCTCATTGGGTGGATGTCGTATATACCCCATCACATGTACCGGTGATAATATACTCTTTGCGCCGGAGCTTCCCTTTTGTCCCATCGTGATATTTGTCTTTGCTATTATGGAGTCTCAATCACTAGACTTCTAGGCTTGTCATCGCCCAGCAAGCCCCTTGTTCCATGCTTAGATAGCCGGCCTCGGGATAATATACGCAAAAATAAAATAAAAATAAGCACTCACCGCTGCAAAAAACAGATGTACACCTAATACTTAGTAGGCGCTGCCCTTCTCCGATAACGGCGCCACACCACATTAGTTGCACTTCGATTGGTTAGGCCCCGGGCAACTGGCTCAAGCATGCGCTCCGAAGAATATCACAAATTTCCCTATGTCACTTCCCTAGCCGTGCAGATGAGGTTGAATTTATCCATTCATTCCCGGCTTGTTTCCGTGCCTAGCGTCTTATAGGCACAGAAGATCGTGATGGTCGGCAAGAAAACCTGCACGTTACCATCCTGTGTTTAATGGATATATCTACCAATTACAGCTTTCATTTCAGCTACAATAGGAATGTATTGCCCCTTTCTGCCTTTTCAACTAACTTCAGTCAAATATAACGACATATTCGAGTTAACTTGTTATACGATATTAGTTACGTCTATTTTTCTAGAAACGAAGTGATTAAGTAGTTAGTACAGTAGAAAGGTGTCTCTAAAAAGCGATTGAATACAAGTAAGAAAAATCAACTTTAATCTGGATTAAGTTATGTACTAGGTTGATGGCCTACCTAGCTAGCCTGGTATACGTTTATTCGTTCTTATCAATACGAGATGGCTGAGCGATAATGATCATCGAGCCGATGGATTAACTTCTAACTATATGCTGACTCAGCATGCATAAGATAATGTTACGGTATCTTCATAGTTATAGAAACTTGATAAGATTAATGATCAAAATTAAAATTAAAGATAAAATGTTACATTATATTAATCATCAATGATACAAGTGCAAAGTTAATTTATCAGGTGGATGATATAGGGTCAACCCAGCGGTTTAAGCCCCAAGGTCTGTAGCATGTATCATTCACTAGAGAAATCAGCCACAAACAAAAGGGTTACATTTCCACGTGATATACATGCGGGGCTTACATCTATAGAAATGACGTATTATGGTCCCACTATTCATACCCCTCCTTCTGTCCACACACTTGCGCTATAAACAATAGAATCTTAGCGCAAGCCTTCCTTCGGACGTACAATATGTGGCGTTTCGCCCGGAGCGGAAGCTCCCCGCTTTTTTTATGAGCCGCAGTTAACGACACTCTAACAGCTTCTCCGAGTTTTTTTTTGACGAAGATGGAATTGAAAGATATATATTGGCTTTAAAGAGACAGCTAGTATAGAGATATCCAATATATTTTGATAGTATTTAATGATTGATCATTTATTAACTCATAATAGAGCAAAAAAAGCTTTGGCCCACTGAGAAGAGGACTTTTGCTGCCTGCCAGTGCCTTTTATATTTCCATCACCAAGTTGTCCAAACCCACACATCATCGACCAACCGACCCTAATTCCCGAAACTCAGAGTAAAGTATTTTGAAAAGCATCAAGTAGGAACACCACAGACAAAAAAGATAACACCAGATAATATGCCGTCCGCTGACAACAGCGCAAAAAGGGAAAAGGAGACGTAAAGATGAACATAAAGAAAGTCGTATCTTGTTCACATATGAACTATGATTGTGAACATGAAGAGAAGGAAGAGGAGTTTAAGGAAAAGGCGTATGGTAATAAGGGGGAGGGAAAGGGGGAGGGGGAAGGATAGGAATAAGAAAGAAAAATAACAAAGCAAAAGCCATAAGATACGTAAGAGAGGAAGGATGGCGACAAAAGCTAACGCCTAGAAAGTCGGAAGAGAACCACGATAAGAGCTATCAATCAAGTCTGTAAAGAAATCGAAGTGCACGATCGGAAAAAAATGAAATGAAAACGATAGATATCAGAGAAATGTCCAGAAAATCTGGACACGGTTTGAATGTAAATCAACGCTTTCAACTCGTATTATACACGCTTTTGTTTGTGACAAGATTCTCTCAAGGTTGATGTTACAAATAACCAGAAGAATGAGCAGTAGTTAAAACACAATAGAGCATGATTGTGTTTATCTCTTGCGCTTTTTATTTTTGTCACTGGCTGCCATTGATGGCGCAATAGGCGCTGACGATAGCAAGTTGATGCTGCTAATTCCGTTCGTGGGAATGGGAACAGGCGTCTGCATAGGAGCGAAGATGGGCGGCGCAGGGATGTCATCTTTCTTAATGGGAACACCCATATGCCGTCCATATCGGCCCTTGCGACCATTACCCTCATCTTCGCTAATGCATTGGTCGGCAGTAAGGCCGGCATCACGGCAACGACCACAAGGTCTTTGACGATCGCATCCTTTCTTGCTCTTCCGGCAGCGTTGGCAACGAGGCTTAGTGGAAAGATCAGGCTGTTCATCTTCACCGGGTTGAAACCCAGTGAGAGAGGACACAGACTGCTTACGAGACGGTGTCAGAGATGATGGTGACATCTGCACACCTGGTAAGGCCCCCGATACCATTGCTGGGGTTGTTACCGTAGCAGTGGCCTTCTTGACTTTGACACTGCTAGCTCCTGAGATTTTGGGCGCCTTGGAAGCCTTTGATAGGCCCTTGACTTTGGGTGCAGCCATGGGCTTGGACTTAGGCAAAGCAGGAGGCTGGATCTTGGTGGGCGAAGCCATAGGAATGTTGAAATTGGCACTGCTTTCATCCTCAGTCGTAGATATCATTGATATGTTATCCGAAGGTGCAATGATAACATTGCTTTTACCAGTCTCATCAAGTCTCTGACGACGAGCTGGTGGCTGACCATTTTCACCATCGCTTTCATACTCACTAGTAGCGCCAGTAGACGACATGTTCTCAGCTTGCCCACTGAAAGTATCATCTTGAGTCGAGGCTGAAGTACGCGCATTGGATACATTCGAGACATTCGAAATATCGCCAAGGCGCATCAATTGCATGGCTACATCTTTATCTTCATCAGAGATGCAGCTGCCGACTGTGGGATCCGGAGTAGGGACCATGGCGTTTGGAATACCGTGAGAGCCAAGATGAGATTGGTTAACAGAACGCCCATCAGTCATTGAGGTTCCATAGTAGGCTGTGCCATAGCCGTAACTTTGGGGTGATTGTAGTGGACGGGGGTTCGTGAACGGGTTTTGACTTCCAGTTGAGAATGAGATGGAGTTCCGATGTGAGTCCATACGTCTCGTGGGGGACACAGAGGAATTGGATGGGGCAGCAGGCATCTGAGGGGGCGCAAACAGAGGAAGTTCCTACAAGTGGCGCAAAAACAAAGTTAGTATCTGTAGACTTTTTCTCGAACCAGACAAATGGCGCCCTAAATGTTATATATGTATTGCATGATATATGATAGAGTTGTAGCGTATTGGGTTGACAGGGAAATAAACATACCGAGCTTTCAAATTTGGCCTTTCTGCGGCGGCCACCCTCAACGATGTTGTCAAGGCTAATCTCCGTGTTACCAATTTGGTCCTTGTTCTTAGTAGAAGTTGAGCCGTCGCCACTGCTGTATCCATCATAATCATTGTCACGATTCAAAGGCAAGCGGGATTTGATCGTCTTGCCGCCATTTGACTTGTTGGTGGCGATGGATAGACTGCGGCGCCCACGGGACACTGGTGAATGGCTCCGTGAAAGGGTTTGATTGGGCTCAACATGCGCTGGAGACTGGAGAGCAAAACCCTCGGACACAAAGTAGTTATCGGGACGACGAAAGGAAGTGTAAAGAGGACTCTCCTCAATAACGCGCACGTATACAACCATGTTGTGCTTGAAGTTTTCAAAACTGGCAATAAGAGTGTTGCCCTGGTCGTCTTCAAAACTGACGCCTTTAGAGCCTGTGGGGCCAGCATAGAGACCATAGAAATTCTTCACAGTAGTAACAATGGACTCTGTAGCATCGTGAGGATAGATTTGAACTCTCATGGGAAGGCGCGCACGATACTGAGGGCCATCGTTCATAAGAAGTTCGAAAGCGACGCTCTTGCAGAGCGCGCGCTGTGGAGACCCATGATGTACCAAGTGGTTGGCAGACCCATGCTCCATAGTAGTAGGCGACAGCTCCGGTGATGCCATATTGATGCAATGAGACTGCGTATTTGGTGTAAGGGTACTTGGGGGGGTATACGACAAGGTGCGCTGGTGGTGAGAAGCCGTGGCAGCAAGTGTATGGAGGGAGGAAGGCTCGAAGGGCTGATTGGCGCTTCTGGGCACAGGACAATCAGGTTCCATGAGGCCAGGCTTAACGAAGACCAAGACCGAGGAAAAGATTACTCTATGATAGATATACAAAGCAGATATATCAGGCTATGTGCCAGATACGAATGCTTTGGTTGTATGTGATGGACAAGGGACGTCGGGTAATGTTGTCGAGATGGAAAAGCGCAAGTTGACGAGCGATGCGTGCGATGAATTCGGAGTGTCGTGTGTGTGTATGTGTGTGGTGATTTACAACTGCCCAAACGACGATTAGCTATCTAATTAGAATTGAAGTTTTGTTGGCTACATATGAGTGTTCATAGATAATCGACGGTATGTTGGGTTGATATGCTGAAGGCTGTTTACGTAGCCATGGTGGAAGAGACCCGTCGCCGCCATCTCCAGGTACATTGGCGATGGGTGGATGAAGCAAAGCAATATAGCGGTATCGATGAATCGCAGTAGCAGCCCGTGCTTCTAACGAGAGATAGCCTGCTAGCTGAAGAGGTAGATTGGTGACTTACCAGAGGCACTCTGCAGTAGTTTGCGATGATCGGTACAAAAGCTCCGGAGAGACCATAGGAACGCAGATGTGGACAATGGAAGAAAAAAATGAGGAGTCCACGGCATAATGGGAATACTGCTAGATTTTGAGTAGAGATAGTTGAAAATAATACTTTATCACCAAATTGTTTCTACTTACAGCGCATTGGCTCACTAACTATGTCGGATCTACAGTGACTTGAGTTTATTACAGGGCCTCAGATGGTTCCACTTATGCGCTATAGATATCACAAGGAACGCTACAGTCAAGCTGGAATGCGCTTTCACTCTGATACACCACAAATATTTACAATTGTGTGGCTTTAATGGGGCTAGCTCTCTACGACTGTGTACACACTGTTCTAAGATCCATTAGGCGCAAAAAAAAAGTGCGACACAGCTCTAATTGAGCAAGTGCTAAAAAAAAGAGCAGTTTTCTTCGTAGCACTCGGAATGTACATATTTTCGAGCGGAACGTGCCGGTAATGCTTCAAGTAAGGCGCTTGCTCTATGCGATCAACTCCATGCGTATATCTCGATGTGCTCCCAAGCGTAGCTTGATATACGGCAATAAGAAAGCAGCGCAGTCTCTTCATTTTCTCGTTTTGCAGGAAGCGCAAACGAGCACAGTATTATAGTATGTATCTGCACGGACCCATATAAATCGACCTGTCTCGGCGCCTAAGGGTACGTACCGGTACAGACAGGGCTTCGTTGTCGGATTTCATTGATGATGAAGCTCTCGCAGAATACATGCGCTGAGGGTGGAAGCTAGCTTCAGAGTCCAGCTACCACGGTTATGCCTATAGATGGACGCGCAGATTGTCCTGAATGGCCCTCAAGCTTATACATCAAACGCGACAGAGTTTGCGCATATTTCATCACCAATCTAACAGCAAAATGTGGTTGTCGCAAAGTCATCGCTCAAAGCACACCCCTCTAAACAAAACTATAGCGTTTGGGTGGGTGGCGTCTTCCTTCGCCTGCTACATTGTACATAAGCAGTATTCTGTTCACACTGGGCTCCATCAGCCACAGCCATGGGCGGAATGATTGATCACCACTATCAATGTTGTACACATGCTCATAGGTGTACAGTATTACTATGCCTACAGTTGCTGAAGAATAGTCAATTTATTTCCCGCAGCGTCAGTCACCATCTTTGCGCAAGACTTTGAAGCGCAAAAGAAATTGTCGCTACCCACAAGTCGCCCAAGGGCTGTAAACCCATCAAGCGGAGCGCTCTTCTGCCACAGGAAGCTCAAGGAGCAAGGCGGGAAAGACCTGTGACACGGATTGCGTTGTGGGCTGGCCAATCTCCCGATAGTCTCCATAGCCTATAAGCATTTGCTTCTTCTGGCACCCAGGGCCTGCCTTGGTCCGTTCTACTCTTGCAGCTCTGCCTTGTTCACTTACTCGCTTCAGTGAACACTTGCACCAGGAAACGATATTCTATCCCTTTAGGCGTAAGTCCTTAGGCCCTAGGGTCCTTGCCTTGCTGACATCTATTGCGATGGCAAATACATGGGCTGGTGATGGCAATTATCTAGCTTCATATGAAATTCTCTCCTTGGTCATGACGGTCCGATTTAGTCGTCCAGCCGCTATGATGACCGGCACAAACAGATTGAGACATGACATATGTGAAATATCTTATCATTCTTTGCTCGGACTCGAACGACAAATAGCGAGCGAGCCAGAAGCATATCTAAACAATGATATCAAAAACTGATACCTTGATTCTGGGGTGTACCTATGTGTTGTACCCTGTATGAAGCGCACTTCCTATCACATCATGTGCGCACAAAAGGGAGTAATTAGCACTATATGGAGCTCTCGTCTTGTTTGGATTAGTATTGTGCATGGGCCCGCCATAAACATGCTATGTTCTATACGTGTGTCTAATTGAACTACTTCTATGCCTAGACACACTGCTGATGTTTGCTTAGTGGGTGAGGAGCATCCGATAGCTTTTCTGAGGGACCGCCCTGGCCCCAATTGTTTAGTTCACTCAGGTCTGGCCGTTTTAGTAACTTTTTACAAGTTGGTTACAGTAGAGCTGGCATATTTAGCTGCCGAGAGAGGGGGCTACAGTAAAGCATATTCTTGAAAGTACAAAGGATGGCAAAGATGAGAGAAAACGTTAACTACTGCAGCTCGGTAAAGTTGTGGAAAGGTGCGGGAGGGACAACTCACAGATCCAGAAAGAATAAGAAGAAGACAACAATGGTATAAAAAATTTACTCTATCAATTTGGTGAGCGGCCAGCTGGATATTGGTGATATTGATCGACGGGATTTTTCTCCATTTCCCCACCGCCTTTTGCTAAGGTGAGAACCCTTTGGTGGGCAGTAGTCTACTTTGCATGATATCATATGGAACTTAACCCTTTTTTCGGGAGTCAGAGTATAAACTACTAGTAGTACACTGTTGCCTTGTTGCTAACGATCCATCCAGGAACCCCGTCTCGTCATAGTTAAAACCTTCGAGTAATTATTTTTTTTAATAATCAATAAAACCCCCTTCTTGCGCCTACTAACTAAACTCCCGCACTTACCCGACCTATGGCATTTGCTTTCCAATGGCTCTGTCTAATTGCATGCAGTTCATTTTTCTCTTGTATCTCACTATAGCCGTTGGTTTGTTTATAGCAGGCAGGCCGCATACTGCGACCACATAGTGTGCGTGTAACGAACTCATTGGCTTTCGCAACAAGTATGGTTTTGGCGCTACAACGTTTGCACTCCACCTACCATTCTTTTCTATACACAGAACTCGATCTGGGCAGACGCTTTGTCTTTGCTTCTACCAAGATCATGTGTGCCCGGGCCATAGTCGCTTTCAGCTTGTCATTTTGCACACACTTAGCAAGCGACAGAGCCTATGCAGCTTGCACATTTATCTTTATGTCATGCAATCTCTACTTTATTTCCCTCTTGTTCGGCATATGGCATTGTTAAATTGGAAAGCCATCTTCTTGCTATGCATTGCGCCTAAAAAGGGTATTCATTGTAACCACAGACGCACGCGAATGTGTTGCCGAGTATGATACGGATGCATGATTCGTAGCTATAAATTCTGCAGGTAGTAGCAGTGTTTATAGTTGAATGTTATGCCATTATAAGGCTCTTTGGTTGGCCATTGTAGCCTTGTCAGTTTCTAGGATTAGCTGAACAACGCAACCCTGATTCCTGTTTCTGAATCGAGATGCTACTTGCGCTAAGACACGATTCCTCCTGGTCGATACTGGGAACGAAGACTAAGGGTTTTGTGTGGGTTAATATATGTTACAGACCCTAAGGCGTGCTGTGACAAAATGTTAACTTCAAAGGATAAGTAAAAATATGATAACTTAGTGATATATAATACAAACTGATTCGATTTTTACTAGGGCTGATGCCCATCCTAGACATCAACAGACATATTGCTGTAATGGTAAGGGAGAGATACCAAATAGCTGGCCAAACAATAGAACAAGATTGTTTCCAGGCTCAGAAAGTCATGCAGGTTGCAAGATTTAGCCTATCTTCCCGTAGCTTGAGTGGATGCGCGCCTGGCAAGCCAGAGGAATTCCATCGATCAGAGTAGAGGAGAAAAATCGAAAACTTAGAACACGCCCGGTTTTTATTTTTATTCTTCTATTTATATACTTATTACTCAATTAGATATTAACCATAACGAGTGCTCGGATCTGCTTGTAATGCAGCTTCCGAAGCTTATTACTGACTTCATCCTGATATGCTGTGAGGCTCTGTCATCTCAAGATCATCGTTGAAGATCAGTAGTTATAGGCGTACCAAATACACACTACATGTCTGTTCCTTGAATTATTGCTCGTAGTATGGCACATACAAGCGTATTGACAGCACCGATCCTATGTCATAAAACTGATACAAACAGACTTTTCACCAAGATGCCGGCCGACTAACTATTACTTGCTTGTTGGCTTTGTTTATCGACCCTGGTCTTGCCCCCTGGGAGTTGCAGCTTAACGACGGGTGACAAAAACCTAAGCTGCTTCTCGACTACGCACCTGGATATACACCTCCATTCTTCAGTAATCTAGTATGTTGCATGCAATGTACATATATTACATCACTTGTAAGCCTTTCTCACATTAGAAAAGAAAAGAGACTCAAATATGCCACATTTACGGACATTATATTCGCCTAATCTCAATACTTTGTGTCGTTAGCTGGGGCCGCAACATAATCATCTAGCAGACAGAACAACCTGCTGGATATGCGCACAATATAGATGTCGAGCCCAACCTTCTTCCAGCGCACATTTTGCACATATAAACACACATTGACTTTGACTAGTTAGCTAATATAATTTATTTAATACGCTACGACGGCGCTGGTGGATACCCCGCCTCATGCAGGTAGGCCTAGCCATCATCCTTCTTGAGTAAAACCGTGGCTCCGCACCTGGAAAATCACCACTGCTTCATGTACGCAATATGCGCACACATGGACGACTTCAAGTTGCCGAGTCGTATTATGTAGCAGTGCGCGGAGAGTAAGACATATCAATATACAGGTATTAGAGAGGGCCAATATTTTAGTAAACCAGCCCTGGGGCATAGTTTTAATATCATACTCGCATGGCGAACTATCACAAGAATAAAGCATAGAGAAATAGAGCATATAACGATTGGAGGGGCAAAACACAACTTTCAGTTTCAACGATGGAAGAGATTCCCACTTTGAACAAGAAAAGGGGATCCAAGGAGGAGGTGGAGGAGCTCGTGGTGTCGCTTGACTGAGCAGCAGACCATTTGGACTTCTGTAAGGTAAATGTCATTGGGGCGAAGGGATGTTGTCGTTGCTTGTCCTTCCTGTAGATAGGGTGGCTATATGCACCCTAGGGCTTAACTATTTTGCTATTACACATCCCACCTTAGAAGTGTGCATCTGCAATAAGGCCGCAATCCGAGTATCACGGTCAGTATATCAGTATGTAGAGTCGACGCTAGGCTCTGATACGAAGGTTGCCCCCCCTCTGCCCCCCGCAACACATGAAATGTACTCATCTTTCAATAATCTAAGATAGGCATGGCTGTAGGTTCGAGATTTATAGGAGGACACGGGTATTTATCTCCAAGAGCAAAAGCTGGAACATTTACATGTAGATTATACTATAGACAGTAATATACATGATAACACAATTCATACCATCCTCTATCCTACTCTCTAGATCAGTGGTATAGACATGATTAAACGGCTTCTCTGTTCATGCTGATAGCCATAGTTCTTTGTTAACGTTGATACATCTGGTTGGTCACCGGAATGTGTATGGAGTGATCTCCACATTTGAAATTTTTTTTTGAAAAGTTTAAGTATGTTATTGGGAATGTTAAGGATCCCCGAACTCCGTTGAAAACTATGTACAAGTACAATAAGACTAGACAACACCAAATGGTACTAAGTTTATGACGTTTTAGGTTAGAACATGATAATTGGATACGCAAATCCAATGACTACCATTTATGAAATCAACAATAGAAACCATAATGACATGGACTGGTGTATACCCTAGACATGAAGACATATGCTGGACCAAGCAGTGAGTATCCCCCATAGCCGACCAACCGAACAAAATAGCAGAAAGATAATGGAAGTGTAAAGACAAAGGCGATATCCTGTAAGAAAACTCCGACGCCGTGCGAACCCAGAAAAAATAAAACAAGAACCTCAAGTGGAAACGCTTTAGTTGTAACCCCAAATGACCCAGGGGCCTTAACAACTGACATAACAAGACTCTGAATCTAGACATCGCTGAAGACGTCTATCAAATAGAAAGTTACCAAACGCGCAGGCCATAGATTCAACTGCGGAAAATACCGTAATATGCTGAATCTGAACCTATGTATGGACTGCCCGAATATCCCTAGTCCTAAATCAGCCCGAGATAAGTCGTTCCTCGAAACAAAGGTATGACGTGACAGCCATGGAATTCTAGACCACGATAAAAGACAAATTGAGAAGCGCGAGGTATCCGTAGTTACAAATTATACTAGGTCATCGACAGGAACCATGGGGTTATGGATACGGAAATGACGCATGTTAGCCTTGGCCCAGTTACGAGCGATGATAGAAGCTATGATAAACGTTAGTTGAGAATGCGGACAGAGTGATGTATATAAACTTACCCTTCAGATACTTCTTGCAAGCATACTTGCGGAAGAAAGCTTCGTGAGTAGTGGGGCGGATCATATAGTCAACCATAGTTGCAACAATAGGTTCGATTTCTTCCTCAGAGTAGCCAGCATAAAAGGCAAGAGTCTCGTCCTAAAAAAATATTAGTAAGGATGCAACATCGTTTAATGTAGACAATACATACCCATTCTCCGCGGTCAAGGATAAGACGAGCGAGGTACATAGCGCCAGCAGCCAGAAGACTACCTGGGTAGCCGATCAGGCGGTGATCTAGGATACTGATCTCCATAAGATATTTGCCAATAGTGCGGGCTTCGATGTCGTAGTTGTCGGCCTTGGAGATACGACGGAGGAAGTTCATGGGGTTAGGATAGCTCATGTTGTAGTTAAGAGTAGCCAGGATAGCGCGTTCAGCGCTGAGAATTTCCTCCTCAGTGAAGCCACCCTCAGCAAGCTCACGGAAGCTGGACACTGAAGGGGAAACAATCTCTTCATACTTGGCAGCAATGAACATGGCCGTCATACCGACCAGCTGCAAGCGCTCTAGGTGAACAGTCTTCTGCGACATGAAACGATCCGCGATGTTGATGGCTAAGAAAAGAGTCTCAGGAAGCAGGTGGAAACGGGTATGGACTTCAACAAGCCAATCGACCAGGATGGCACGCGTCTTCCATTCTAGATCATCCTGGACATCCATGTAGTCTGGATGAGGAAGGGTATCGGGCTCGATTTCGCGAAGGTATTCGAAGATGTCATTAGCGTATTCAGCAACCATCAGCGGGTCGTCAAAATCATCATCGTCAAGGTTCTTGACACCCGCAGGGTAGACAGTCTTCTTGTCAATAATGATGTCACGAATGACTGCAACGGGAGCGGGCTTTACAGAAACAGCAGCCTTGGTGCCTTTCTCAGACTCGACAGTGATACGTTTGCGAGATGGTTGCTCGTCAGCCTGCGCCTCAGCAGCCGCACTGGCAAGTGCCTTACGCTTCTGGACACCAGATGCTGTAGTGGTACGCTTCAACTCGATCGTTTGCTTTTTGGTTTCTTTCGTGATACCGTTGGCGCGGGCGGCTGCGCTGCGAGTATGGACCCTGGAAGTTGTAGGCTGGGCGCTAGCCTTGGACACCAAGCCACCTTTCTTTTTGCCATCGATATCGCCCTTTCCCATGTTGCTGACATCCCCAAGAGCGGCGCGTTTGCGGGGAATACCAGAACCATTGGAAGCCTTCTTCGATTGAAGGGTCTTGGTGGTGGGTTCAGCGGCAAGTGCAGAAGCCTTAGCGCGAGCGATGGCGGTCACAGCGGCGGTGCTATCATTTTCATTTGAGATCATGCGTCTCGACGCGACTTCGCTCTGTTTGTAGTTAGTAACACGCAAGGATGTTGGCAATTGAGTTACTGGAAAACGTACAGGAGCCATTTTGGCGACTGTGAGGTACCGATTGCTTGGAATAAGGAAGACTAGATCTAGTGAAGAAACAATTAGCTTTGATGTTATTTAAAAATGTGGCGCATGCAAAGGTATTGAAATTCATTGTTTGAGAATGTGTAAGGCACATCTCTCCAATGATGAAGGCAAAGACGGTGAACTCTGGTTTGTACACACAAATGAGAGTGCACGCTCAAGAAGCGTGTGCGTATGAATGTTGGAATAAGGTTATGTCTGACTTTGAAGTGTTAGGTCGAGGGGCTAGAAGAATGAATAGATGTGACTGAATTGAAGTCGGAAAGGGAACAAAGAAAGATCGAAGAGAGCGTAAGAAAGAAACAAATAAGAGAAGAACGAAGAAAACGAACGATGATACACGCTTGATAAGAAGAAAACAAACAGGTCGAGTAATAGAACAGAGGCCAGTCTAAATGTGATGTCGAGGAAAGAAAATGGGATGATGCTGGATGAGAATGAAAGAGAGGATTTGGAGCGTGTTTATGTTGGCAGGAAAGCTGCCGCGATAGTGGATACTTTTTTTTTCACGGGGCAGGTAGAACGAGTATGGGGCGTGTTTGAGGGAGGTACCAATGTACCTTTGTGGCAACGTACCTTTTCTAAAGCGTGTCTTGGTTATCAGAGCGCGCCTGTGGGGTCGAATGAACCAATGGCGCAGTATAATGATGGCTTCTTTGACGGACGGCGTAGCGTTAGCGTAAAAATCCAGAGGCATAGAAAATTTGTAGCTAGTGAGTTGAATGTAAACAATTCGAACTCTAAAAACATATCAAAGAATAGAAATATAGACATTGGACTTGTCGAAGTCGTTTGGAGCTGTAGATGGAGTTTTATGGGCGCTGTACTCACTAATTAGTAAATAAGGGGCAACCGTGTAATCTGAGTCTGGTAATAAAGAGGGAACTAGTAGTAGGAAATATCAGAATATTGAGAAAGAGCGTAGGTTGCTGCTTGAAGAAGAGGAAAGATGGAAAGGAAAAACAAGTGCGTGGAGCTGTGGTTAAGTTCTCAAATATTATAACGAGGGAGACAAAGAAAGATGTTCGGACATGCCTTCCCATGGGTACGCGATTGAAATGGAAATCAACACTGGCAACCGCCAGGCAACGGACCTCCCATTGGCTAGCTGACCGCTGCCTATCCCCGTCGCGATTAAAGTGGATCAGCCTCTTCGCGGTCACTCAGCGCGGTTGGTAAGCCACCCTAAACTGTGGCAGATACAACATGCTTGGTGTCCATAGCACCCGTTGCCAAGGCTGCTTGTGGCGCTGAGGGGTTCCACAATATAACGACTATCATCGCCGACAAATTTGTTGCAACAGCGTTAATGACGTTGCTAGTAGCTTTGAACTGCATATAGTCACACTAGGTTTGCCGTTGAAGAGTGTGCTTTGCAGAGGTGCTTGTCTATCTGTCCTTGATACATCTCCTAGGAGACCCGGAGGATCTTGGGCTTTGCACGTAAATTGAGGAAATTGAGGGTGCCTTGGCCCTTTACCTCGCAAGGTCTGCTTTATTGTGCGTCCCAGCTTTGATTTGCAATACCACTAACATGTTCTCGTCTAACAGGCGCCTTAAATCAACCCAGCTCCTTTATTACGCACTTCACTGCATCTTGGACCGACCGACCTCGATAATGATTATGCCGCACGTTTCCTTTGCCTTCGGCCAGGTCAGCCGACTAATGGCCGCAGCTCGAAGCCCCGCCCTCACTCGTCTATATGCTTCTGTCGCTACCAAATCCGACTCTACATCTCAAGGCACTTCTAGCGATAAGTCGTCAGGAGGCTCCTCTATCAAGGAAAGCGCATTTATGAGGACCTTTAAACCCACATCGCCTGGTATAAGACATTTGAAGAGACCAATCAATGACCACCTGTGGAAGGGCAGACCCTACCTTCCTCTCACCTTTCCTAAGAAAGGCCACGGAAAGGGTGGACGTAACAACACTGGCAGAGTTGTTGTGCGTCACCGTGGCGGTGGTGTCAAGCGTCGTATCAGAACGGTCGACTTTGATCGCTTCAGACCAGGTCCTCATATAGTCGAGCGTATCGAACATGATCCTGGAAGATCTTCTCATATCGCGCTAGTCACGGAGAAAGCCACTAATCGGAAATCGTACATCATTGCTGCCGAGGGTATGAGAGCTGGTGATATTGTCCAAAGCTACCGTTCTGGTATTCCACAAGATTTGCTAGATGACATGGGTGGTGTTATTGATCCGGGTATATTGGCAGCGAAAACAACGTTCCGGGGAAACTGTCTACCCCTCCATCTTATTCCAGTAGGAACTATGGTGTATTGTATTGGATCTTTTGGAAAGGGCCCAGCCAAGTTCTGCCGTAGTGCTGGTACTCACGCTACCTTGGTTTCTAAGGAGGAAGAGACTAAGGAAGATGGTACAAAGGTGATGACCGGTAAGTACGTCAATGTCCAGCTTCAAAGTGGCGAAATTCGCCGAGTAAGCAAGGACGCCTGTGCTACTATCGGTCGTGTGAGCAACCCTCACCACCAATTTAGACAACTGGGTAAAGCTGGCCGTAGCAGATGGCTTAACATCCGTCCTACCGTTCGTGGTGTTGCCATGAACAGAGGTATGTGCTTTTTCTTTCCGTTTTGCTGTAGAGTTGTATCAGAGACACTAACAAAGTACTAGTGGATCACCCTCATGGTGGTGGTCGTGGAAAATCAAAGAGTAATCGTCACCCAACGTCGCCATGGGGCACTCCAGTAAGTAGAATTTACGCTAATGTAATACCGTCATATTGTGCCAAAGTATTAACCTCAAACAGTCCAAAGGTGGTTACAAGACCCGGCACAAAAAGTTCAACAAATGGGTTGTCACTCCCCGTGTTCGTAACATGGGTAAAAGAAGAAATAAGGCTTCAGATGCCTAAGACGTACTAGTCTCGTGTTTGGTTTTTGTTGCCTTTTTGTTCTTTATGAACTATATCATTGTTATTGTATCAACATATCTGGGAGAAGTTTGAAACCTCTCTTCTGTGTAAAACACCAATAAGATAAAAAGACGGAAAAAAAGAAACCATATGGCTATAATGTTCATAGCCATGGCTATTTTGCAATATATATTTGCATATACCACGACTGTTACATGTTCGGACAATTTCGTCTTAGTGGGACTTTGCTAGCACAATAACTAACTACCTGTCGCCCTTCTTTCATGTTAAATGTAACAAGATTATTCATCACAGACATACAGGCATGTAGGCCATACGAACGTTTGCAACGAATAGGACAAATAAAATGGGCGAGCATTTATAGCTGGGGATGCCACCGGGAAAGAGGTGTCCCGAGGACTTGAAACATTAAACTTGGATAGATACTAATCTGAACAAGCCCAAACAGCTGCGTAGAGATACACTCAAATATAAAAGTTACTATTACAGAAATGTAAAAAATTTGAAGGCCAACTGAACCAATTCCACTTCCTCCAGCATGGTATCAAAGTTGTCCCATTTTTAGAGCCTTTGGTAATCGCGGTAGTAGCATGTACTACTAGCCAAGTGATTGAGATCTAACATAAGACCCAGAGATACCGGTATAAGTCAGCCAGGTTATAATATGCTAGGGAACTAGCCATTGGCCTCTTACAACCGCTATCTTACAGCTAACAATCTGATGACTTGAGGCCTTTTTGTCTGAAATTCTATAGACATAAGACACTCAGGCCCTAGAATTTGAACGTCCTAATAAGCCTATATTAGATAGTGAAAAAACATGTTATTGATAGTTCGAGATATAGTGTTTACTAGTCATTAGGTGGCTTATTGAGAATGTTCCATGAATCTTCCAAATGAGTATTTTAAGGCTATAGTATATTCACTACTGGTAGAATAAGTGCTGTGATTTCAACAGACATATGTAATCAACACTCATGGCAAGTGGATAAAAGTCAAGGGTATACAAACATATATAGGCATGACGATACAACTTTCATTATGTATTAAAGCAACAAAATGTCATGGCTCCTGACTAGATCCATTCGTTTCCTATTTTGGGTGTTTCTTATATTGAATTGGGTTCTTATCTACTCGTATATGCACACTGAGGAAGTGTTCCTATAGTGACTCGGTAATGTGACATACTTTTACATTGATTGGATATCTGCAATAAACCAAGACATGACTGCAGGACTAGGACGTTTCTCAGAAAGATGTGTTGAGATGAAGATGCACCATGATAATATATTGTTTGTGTATGTCTAAACCCTAGCTTCCAAAACAGAGGCGATGTGTGAAACAGTCGAAGCCCATTCCCCCTCAAAATCTTAAAGAGGGGAAGCAAACAGTAAGATGAGAAGTTATTTGAATGGATTAACATACGGCTGAATAGTGTATAAAAATTGGAAAAGCAAACAATAGATGTAACAGGATATCGTGACTGTAATGAAATGCCGCGTAAGTGTAGTCGTGAATGGGTAGCTTGATAACTGCTACATAAGAAGCGAAAGAAACGAGGTGAAAAAAAAATAAGGTATAACCATGCCACCCACCGGGGGGGCAATAAAGAGAAGAAATGAATGGTCAAGGGTATGTGTAGATTGAGTAACATCATGATATAAGCCAAATTCAAGACTTAGAAAGGGAAAGCCTGGATACGGGGTTCCTCCATGCGCTCCTTGAGGCCGCCCCAGTAGACAATAGGACGAGGTTCAAGAACACTGAGCTCGGAGCCAAACACACGGCGCTCGGTCTCCATGTTCACGATGGATGGTTGGCGGAACATAACACTGTTGATAGTGTCAACTGGAGAGCTGGCAGCAGAGTTGATAGACGACACTGAAGAAGCCGAAGTTGACGACGAAGACGAGCGGTGGCGGAAAGATGTGCGCAGAGTGCTGGGGTTCAGCTTGGAAGTGAGAGACTGGAAGCGAGAGGACTGCATTATAGCGGTTGAGGTTTCGTTGCTCGGAGAGAATTAATGCAAGAGACGAAGATGTCGAGAGTAATAGATGACAGGATATAGTGAACACGGCGAAGTACGGATTCTTTTATAGAGCGTTGGGGGTAATAAATAGCGAAGACTCCCTGGGGTTGACGAGACGATAGCTCCCTGTAAATTCTTGAGGGATAGGAATGTACATATAAAGATAGGCTCGGGACAAGATATGTATTAGACCTCGAAAGAATATTGTAGACCAGCAACAAAAGAAGTAAAGGAATGAACGTTGAATGGATCGGTAAGAGAACACAGAACTCTTGTTAAAATTGATATGCTATAAAGAAGCAACGGCGCGAGAGGATTGTGAGAGAAAACGGAAGAAAAATATTGAGTTAAATGAAGACAAGGACAAGGCGATCACCAGGAGCAAGTCACGAGTAAAGAAAGAAACAAGTAATGAGGACTGTAAAGAGTGAGTGAGATAAACTGGAGAGAACTTAGGATATCGAGGATGAAGGGACGGGATGGTGATGAGTTATATGCAACTGCTAGCGATACTCTGCCCGCAGTCTCTGTGCCTCAGCTTCTCGGTGTCCAGTCCATAATGTGATGCGACTAAAAGCAGCACTGGTATCAGGATAAACTCTATCCCCTTGTTCGGCGTTGGGCGACGGTTCAGAAGTCTCACCTTACATGTAATTGAGGACTTGAAGGCCTTGATGCTTCAAGCTCCCTGCATTGACGTCTTGAGTGACACCTGCTTTAGCCAGGGGGCGCTGCCTCTTCGTATATGACAAGGCCGGCGCTGTGTGTGTGTTGGTGCATAAGTGTGCTGCAGCTGGCAAAACACTAGCTGATTTACAGACGTTCTGCTAGGTTTTCTGCAGGCCTTGAGACTCATTCTTGTGGTTTACAGCGGGGCGCCTCATAAACAAGCGAAGTTTTGTGATGCAGGGTGGCCTCGCCGGGGTTCTTTGGTAGGTACACACTGAGCAGTGATGAAGATGAGACTATCTTCTAGCTCATTGCTACCTTTCGATGCTTGCCCCAGCGATCCCTACTATTACCAGCTAATATTCTCTAACCCGCATTTGCCTCTCTCTTCGTTCGTTCGTTCTTTCTTTCTTCGTCTACAAACAACAAGCGGCTAGCAGGATAGGAAAGAAAAATTGCCGTCTGTTCACTGCTCCTGTTCAGCTAGCTGTCAATATACCTTCGTCCCGTCCTATCACAGTCATAGCAAATGGCCAAACACTCTTCCGACGAGACGCTCTTCGTTAATGTGCCAAACCCGTGTGCTAGGGGGCCGGTGTTTGATTCGAGAGTGTATGATCGCCGCAAAAAAGCATATCAGATACCACTACTAACCTATGACCGTCCCGTTGCTATCTGTAGCAGGTTCTTTTTCTATTCTGCTCCTTCCTATGGCCGCTACTGCTAGTTATCTGTTTTGCTTGTTAACTTTGCTATCTGTTCTCCGAAAAGCAAGCAGGCCCAGGCTCGAGACCCAAAAGAAGCTTATAGAATGAAATCCTGCTATGGGCTTTGAAGGCACCGATCTAGCAGGGGGCAGCGTATTGCATAGCATCCCAGCATGGCATGTCCCTTTCTCCTCCTCAACGACCTTGGGTTGCTGGTGCACGGCCGTTTCATAAGATCTCTATAGCCTGGTTCCTGATACAACTCCCGATATGAGAGCACACTTGGTTGCCATACGCACGCTATGCACAGCCAAGTCACGATAGACTCTATCGCACTGATACAAGGTACCCTTTGCAAACTATATTTTCGTATCTTTTTGGTCGAACTTCGCTGCCAAGTCTTTCTCCGTAAATTTTAAAATAAGCATTGGCCTGTGAGGCTTGGCTTTGACTCTAGTGTTTAATTTGATAGCTTCGCCAGGGCACATACTTGCTTGCGATGGGCCCAGACTATATAATTATCAATGAAAAAAATAATTCTCATTATGAGCAATATATGTAACTGTTGCATCAGTTCCAAAGCCTTTCATACTTTTATGTCGAATTATATGGATTGGTAATGGACTAAATATAGCAGCTATCTAGAAACAGCTTAGCTCTATATGTAAGGATAGAAAAGTGGAAAATACGTACTACAGCTTTGTTCAAAGGGATGAAGCCAAGAGGCTTCTGCCTATATACTTGACCCGCCTGGGGGTCTTACATGGTGATAGCTTCACAAACAAATATAACGAAGCACAAATGCAGTCGTAGTGTAGGCATATAAATACCTGGTAATAAGCAACGAAGATGGGTGCTTATGTTCATGCCATATAGTACATAGGAGAAGTTGACATCTAATCGAGTAATGATTGAAAACAGTACATAGGAGAAACCATTCCTCTCTGCCTAACCTGATGAGCACTGCCCCCTAAAGCTGCTCGATATAGATATATAAGATTATCTACACACGACCTTCTTACAATACACTACATGCCTTTCCTAAAACACGACACTTTGTTACAAGTATACAGGTGTAAGGGCTGAGGAGATCTATCGCTGTAGAATAGTTGACAAGTTCACTACACATCCGCTGATGGGAGCATATATATCACTTCATGAAAAAAAAATGATATTCACACTGACTAGCTTGTTAAGAATGAGCTTCTCCCTCACTTACACTCGACACTAACCAAGTTGAAATCATACAACTCCGATGTCCTCGGATATTTGATTACGGAGACGGGGCAAGAAAACCATTGACCTCGAAATCAGGAAAGCTGTTCTCACGCAAACGCAAACGTGACTTTTTTTTACTTTTTTTCCTTCCTTTTTGTTCAAGAATTTGTTCAAGGGGTCACTACTATACTACTAGCATTATTATTACAAGTAGTAGTACTACTAGTGGTAAGTCACACTTTGAGCTTTGGCCCTTCACATGAATACAGGTCAGGGTTCCCAAATAAGCTTTCAAAGCCCAGACTAAGAGAAACATCTTGGAGGAATAATAATAGTAAAAAGAGCGGTAACACAGTAAGAGAATTATACACTGGTTAACCAACTGAAACAGAGCTTTTGAAGAGCTAGGGTATGATACTATATCGAAATATTAGATCCGCTGGTTCAAGGCCTATAGCTTGCAATCCAGACCTAAACGAAGTTAGCATTATTATATACCCTGCATAGTAGTTACTAGTAGTTACTATTTAGTAGTACTAATATTCGTTGTATGATGTGATTGCTGATGGATTTTTGGTATATCTTGTGCCAACTTAGTAGACGGAATATGACGATGCGAAGCGGAAGATGATGATGCAACACATATTTGAAAGCGAAGTAAGACAGGTAAGGATAAATAAGATAGAGCATTGCATGTCAACTCTCGCGATCACCACTCAAAAGAACCAGAATTTGCTGTCTATGTCTGAGTCATCTAGATAAGGCAATCCGTGCGTGATGAGAACTGTTACACAGCACCCTGAACTATCTAATATAGCTTTTGGTACATACTTATCTCGTCATAGTCAACATATAACCGAGTAATGAGTTGGAAAAATATTTATTTAAATAGAGTAAAAAGTACCCTCCAATTGAAAAAAGGCAACCCTAACAAAGCTGAAGTAAAAAAAAAATATATATATATATATTTTTTATAATATACCCGGCCGTAGCTGGCCGGATATCCTGTCCGAGCAAAAGAAGAACAACCCCCCGGCTATGTATCTTATCCAAGGGTCATCCTGTTTCAATACAGTAGAAAACAAACTCTGGAAAATAACGTAGTGCGTACTGATACTGCTTAATCCACACGGAACAAAAACAAGCTTGAATTTTCTATGTGTTGGCTTTGCAACGAACATGTCTAGGCCGCTCGTGCCTCTAATCTAAGAGCTCTATAGTACTATCCATACTACTAGTCTACTTATAGTAACTTAGAAAACAGAAGGATATCTGTCAAACGAGGCCCAAGAGTGAAAAAGGCAAGCTGAAGAGAATGTGCTTCTGGTATCATCTCGGTATGATACAGTCCATTAGCTATCTTATTATCGCTTGATACAATTTACAATATCATTTTCCAAAATAAGCAAAAAAAAACCTCCCATGGAGGAATAGACTATTGGGCTTGACAGGTGTCATGAAATCATCAAGTATGTAGTACATCATGCCTCAACATATAGCGACAAATCAAACATGTAAACATGCACTTACTCAGTTACTACTATTTATGCAACCTGTGTACTATCGAATCTAGTCCGGTTGTGACCTGGACAATTAGTTTCAAGCGCTACCGGAATCTACTGGAACCCAGGTAACCTCATTTTGTTCTAAACAATGCTCTCCAAGTTCGTGCACATATAGACTTGTCTCGCGTCTGCATTCGCTTTATCATCTCTCTATGTATGCACTTCGATAGGAGGCAAGGGCGTGAAGTCCCATGTATCAATATGCCGGTTAGTCTCATCCAACACTGGAGAAGAGCACAGGGTTCCCCTCCCAGTTAGAAATATGCCTCGTAGGGTAACATGATCTCTGCGTGTGCCTGAGGATCACTAACTCGTCAACACACAGCAACAATCGCCTGATTTTTCCGAAAGAAAAAAAAGAACTCACTACAAGACCAAATGCTTACTATGAAGATAATTGCCTCTTTAGTTCTTGCCATTGCAGAAGTTGGCATGCAACATATGCAAGTTCATATAAAACGCGTGCATCGTGATAATATATTCATGTCGTAGTGCTGGTTGTGCCATCGATGTCAACCATCCACTTACCGATTAGGAAGAAACCAAAGAATAACGAAGATAATTAAGAACCTACGTCTAAACAAGGCATACAGTATGTGATAACTTGCCATTCAACAACAACCACATGCAATACTTCACAGGGCCGTTGGTTGTTTTAGTATTATGTTTTGAATTGGGTGTCCGTGGGTAACCGTATGCGAACTGGCTGTTCGGAATCGGAACTAGGCCAAACCGGGGCACTAAGCTTTCAAATGACCTTTATGCGTTTGAAATAGTAATAATAAGGGGTAGGTTGCAACAAAAAACATGTCTGACAATTAGCACTTATGTACTTAATTCAATCACCAGATATATATTGTAAACAAAAGGGTTAGCACACCAATTTATAACAAGATAACCCTGCATCATTACTATCACGTTAATATACTTTTTGAAGTGTCAAGATATTTGCATAATATTAATTCAGATCTATGGTAGAGGTATAATAGACAACGAGCAAAAACGGGAATGAACTAAACAAGCGAAGCTACCAAAGGCAGACCTAATACTACCGGTACTACCACCCAAACATCATAAAAGTTATCGGCGAGCACCAGGGGCATTTCGCTGGATGGTGGTAGATCGTCTCAAACTTTCGACCCAGATAGTGTCGTCTAAGATGTCCTGTACAGCCGATGACGGGCTGTTGACTGCTGTCATACGCTGCTCAAGAGTGGCTGGCCGAGTTTCCTGCACATTGAAGCTATACGCTCCAGAGCCAGCGTATTGGGGAGATAAACTGTTGGTGGACGTCCGGGCCGTGCTGAGCGGGTGTTGTGATGTGTCTAGACGTAGACTGGCAAGACCTCCTCCGAGAATATGGCGATGGCCGTTATCAGCATCATAAGTGATATCACCAGATGGACTCAAGGGATGACCCCGGTTCATGGGAGGAGCAAGCACCGAAGAGGTGCGGGAGTTCATGGCAGGTGACGTGGGACTGTTCAAGGCGCTGGAAATGCGGCGCTCGAATGTACCATACGGATCTTGGTAAGTTGCGTCATTTTCATGATCATCGCTATTAACGTGAATAATGGGCAGAGAGGGAACGCGACCAAGACGCGAGGCACGACGCATTGCACAATGCGCCTTGAATTTACGAGACCAGTACAGCGTGTTGAAGAAGCCGACGACAACACGACGACGAACTTCCTCTTCGACTCTTTGCAGACGGGCGCGACGACGTAAGAATTCTTCAAGGCGCAAACTCTTGCTCTCGCTGATGATGTTGTAATGGGCGAGAATCATCAGCACAGATGAAAACCCAATTCCCTTATCAGGGTCGGCGGAGACCATAACTTCCTCGAAGAAGATATTGAAACGCCGACGGCGACGACGGATCTCCTCGATGTCTAACTGGGCTATACGGGCGTTTAGGCGGTTGATATCAACTTCTGTAGTTGACTGTCCATAGCTTGGCAGCGATGAGTTACGCATATCATTAGATGAGCCACGGACATCATCCAAAATCTTACCCACAGAGTCATCGTGCGTGTAGACGCGCATTTCGAAGACACCCGACAGTTCGCCTAGAAGACGAGGGAACTGCTCTTTGGTAATGAAACCAGTACCATGAGGATCAACAAGACGCCATGCCTCTTTGAAGCGCCGGATCTCGTCCCTATCGAGCATTGCCAGTCCATTAGACCGTTGGTAAACATACGCAAAGCTTTCGTAGATCAAAGACACAAACAACGACATGAATATGTACATGCTGAGAATATTCCAGGACACAAATAGAGCACGTGACCAGGGCTTACTTCCACAATCGCTATCGAAGAATTCTGCCTCATCCACGCAAAGTGGTGGCTCGATACGTGCAATATCTTCCATGACTTGGTTCCAACCTTCGCCACAGCTGATCCTGAACAGCATCATCAGGGCATTAGGGACATTGCGAAAATTGATGTTGTTGCTTTGCTCCTCGCCCCAACGTGTCAAACTGAACGTTTGAGTCATGGCAATGGCGTACATAAGGAAGAAAACGAACCAGGTAGCCAGTAGGTTAATGATTGTGCCCAGACTGCCAGCTGCAGTCTTAAAGAGCTGGTCTAGTGCATTGTTACGGGGGATGAGTAACAGCACGATGGCTACAAGGAAGGCCTTGTGAAGTTGAACGTATGTCTCTGACTGGGACTTGCTGACAACGAGCGCAGATGTAGAGATGAAACTACCACCTACCACAACGAGCGAGTATAGATCCCACGAGCTCCGACGGAATCTGGGCCATCCAAGACCAACTATGCGGATGAAGACATTGGCCATATATACCAAGGTAAAGCCCAGGAAGATTAAATCACGAGCTGTTGTCCAGTACTCTGGCTCGGATCTATACTCCGTCATCAGCAGAATCAAATGGATCACAAGAGTCCACGTGATCCACATGTACCAAGCTCCGCGCTTCTCGATAGCTTTTTTGTGGCACCACTTGCGCCATGGCTTCTTCAGATCGTGGTATGACGTCTTTGAAGGGGAGATTTGACGTAAAACTTTACGTAGCTCCAACCAGGACCGCTGTTCCGTCGTAAGGAATGCAACGCCAGTCTGCTCCGTGTAATTGCGCATGAACACAGATATGAAAAGAGTCAAGACGAAAACGGTTGCCAGCAGGTTGAAAATAACGAAGAAGACAGAGTTGCCCCTGCGATTACCAGACTGAGGCTGATATCCAACACCGACAATGGACGCTACACCATAAGCCACATCGGTCCATCCCTCTTGACTGACGATCTGGAAAAGAGTGAATAGAGATGTACCGAAATCATCGAAGCTATAGTATGGGTTCTTGGCAACGCGGGGAGATAGGACCTCCCAGTCACTCGAGTATGGCGTATTTCCAAACTCACCAAAACATTGCGAAAGTGATATAATGCTGGGATCGCCGTCATTGCACTCGATAAGCTTGCCACTGAAGAGATTGAGACCATAGATGGCAAAAGGTATCAGCAAAGATATTGACACAAAAGCGGCACTCAAAATCTTGAAGGCCCCCACAATCACAGAATGGAAGGTCTCGCGAGCATCATCGCTGATATTAAGGAGACGTAATGCTCTGAGGGCCTTGAAGGCACCAACGGCACGAGATACAGCGCCATCATTGGCAAATACCGTGAAAACATAGATTCCGAGCGTGACAAGCACGACGCCATCAATGAAACCCCAGAAACCGCGATAATACGCATTTGGGGTCCAGAAGAAACCATCAGCGATGACCTTGATTATGGCTTCTACTGAGAAGATGCACGCGAAGATCAAATCTGACCAGGTATACCAAGGACGGCTTCCAGTGGGTATGGGATGTTCTTGCTGGTATTGTCGTTGAAACAGAGGTGTGACTACACAGGCGAGGACAACCATGGCCACAATACAGAGGTAAATGAAGACGGAGAACGAAGACAACGCATACTTGTTTGGCTCGACACCCTCAAAGCGTTCGGAGCCACGACCGGGAGAGACCAAACGTTGACAGAGGCGACGAATGGGGTTCGTAGGACTGAAGATAAACAAGGAGTTGTTGTAATGAGGGTGACGTGCGATATATTCTCTCTGGGCACGACGACGAGCTGAGGTTGCCGAAACTGCCTGTTTAGCCATGGAGCGTGGATCTCCATTCTCATCGAGAGCAGGCGAGTCAAAGCGGATATTGGAATAGAATGGGTTGGGCTCACGGCTGGTAAAGATGGAGATACACTTGCCCCAGAGGGAAGACAAGAACCCGGGTTTGACGTCACCACGAGATGCAGTGAAGAAGCTGGTTGTGGCAGTATTTAGATGGCCAGGTCCCGGCGCCTCATCTGACTTTTCAGTATCGGCTAGGAACTCCTGGACTACGGCGTCTTTGAGCAGCATTTCCATAGTAGCCGGTCCATAGTCCAATGGATCACGGATTTTGTGTTTACGGGCAAGAGAAAATATGCTAGTGAGTGAGATCTGGTTGGAGGCTGAGTGGCCAAGCTCCTTGCGTTGTAGGAAGGCTTTGACTTGTTCTAGTCGCTTTTCATCCTCAGAAACATCGAAGTTTTCTTGAATGACAGCGATGAACATATTGATCAAAAGGAAGTATGCAAGAATGAACCAACCAATGATAAAGATGGATCCAATGACGGAAAGACTCTGATGACGACCAACAGATGTGATGGTGTACAAGATATCGGTCCAATTTTCGCTGGATAGTATTTGATACATGCCAAGGAAAGCGCTGTATATATCACCGAACGTAACATTAACGCTTTCACCATCGATTTCTTCAGGAATAACACCCCTGAAAAGTTGGACAGCAAAAATAGCAGTGAAATAGGTCATCATGAACACAAAAAGGAACAAATTGGCAATACCAGAAGCATTTCCGAGAACCTGGATGATAAGTTTGCGGGTCATGGG
The DNA here is from genome assembly GCA_001856765.1 of Endoconidiophora polonica. NCBI lineage: Eukaryota > Fungi > Ascomycota > Sordariomycetes > Microascales > Ceratocystidaceae > Endoconidiophora > Endoconidiophora polonica. Next base: position 57,226 of record LXKZ01000150.1, on the reverse strand, counting down.
AATAGCCAAAACGACGCGGTAGATACGAAGGATCTGGAAGACTGTTAACCATCCGTAAATAACCTCGTTATTGCGGATAGGAGGAAGCAGAATGGCAGTCGTGATGACAGCTAAGATGAAATCAAACAGATTGGCATAGCGACGGAAAAACTGCTTGATATTTGCGATGAAACGAAAGATGATTTCGAGATCCAGCAATATGGTAGTCACAAGAACAATAGTATCAATGATAGTGGATCGTGTTGGACTCATATGCGAACTCCGGCAAGATTGCGCAACAAGATCAAATACGATGACCGCTATCCAGAAGGGCCGCGTTTTGCTATATAGTTTCTGTAGAGATGTCTTCTGCCAAGCTGCCCGATCATCAGCGTCTGTTTCGAGATCGTACTTCTGAGAGAAAGCACTTCCTTGGCTTTCAGCACGAATGACTTGGAATGAGGATGTAATGACGGCGATAAGCAAATTGGTTAGCCACAGCATCATGATGATGATACCAGCAACGAAAAACAACGCCGCCGGTAGATAGTCGGAGTTCGTTGTGTAGTACATGATATCAGAGAAGGTATTGGCACTCATTACAACAAACACAAGCTCCAGTGAGTTGAACAAGTTGTCAAAATTCACTGTACCGTTGTGAGGGTTATCTTGCTGAAGGCAATATGAACCACGGGGACAGATGTATCCCTTTCCATTTTTGATGCCATCAACCAAGTCATTCAAACCATCACCCGTTCGTGAATAGACCCATGGCATTTTGGAGCCTGTCGAGTTGTCTAGGTGACCACCACAAAAGGTGAAGTCATTAGTATATGAAGCGGTGATATTGGTTGGATCAAGAGGGTCAATCCAAACACAATGGCGCATGAGACTAGACTTGAAGCTTTGTACTCCGATGATGGCAAATAGTACCCAGAAGAATGACAGAAGAAAGGCGACGCGGACAAGAAGAGGAGCTGCCTTCTTTAAACTGCGCAAAATGATGGCCGTACCGTTGGTGATGGCTACAAGACGAAGGATACGGAGGCAGGCAAGCATACGGAAGACATAGAGGTCATGCCGATTTTCATTACCGGTCACACTAAGCGAAAATGATAGCCAATAAGACAAGACCGCGACGAAGTCAAGGCGGTTAAAACCGTGCCTTAGGAAAGCTCTGCGCGCAAGCTGCCAACGTTGCTGATCTTCAAACGAGGCTTTACTGGCCATCATAGTGAAAGACCGTACAAGAGTAGGAGGCGCTTGTGAGTTTCGGGAAGGCGCAGGGTGATGACTCTCAGGCTGGAAGACATTTAGGTACTTTTCAGTTATAGCAGCACGAACACCCCGCTGCCGATCGATAGAGCTGTATTCGGCAGCATTGAAAAAAAAGCCCGAAACAATGATGTGAGCAATGATTTCTAACGACCAGATACTGAAGATGATCAAGTAGGCCCAATCCATGCGACTCTCACCCCAGAATGGAGGGCGATTACGGCCGTGGTCGAACACGTTTGGAGCAGCTTCAATGGTAAGTAAAACTAACTGCAAGATGATGAGGAGCAGAATCAGCGGCTCTGTGACTGGACTGACAAGCATAGTACACAAAGCTTTGCGAACAAAATTTTCGGGGCCGAATATACCTAGACTTTTACCCTTCAGAGGATTAGGCATGGGGACCGTCGGTCGAGGGCCGGGTATTGTGTCCTCGAATGGATTATTCAGCTTTTCTAGTGGTGTGCTAGGCGCCGTAGGCGAACGGTAGCCTGGCGAACGGTAGCCCGTATCAATAGGCATAGACGGAAGCACTGGCGATAATTGGGGACTGGTACGCTCGTCACTGAAAGGCATGCGGGATCTGCGGTTTTGTGATCTCTGCTGTTCAACAACTTCGGCTTCACCAGACAAGTTGACAACACGCTGTGACATGGCGCGCATGACGGAGCCAGCACGTTGTAGAGCTCCGGTAGCGGAAGGCGACCGTGAACGGCGGCGTTCGGAGCCAGTGGGTGTAAGAGAGTTTCCATAGCCGGTGAAGCGATTGGGACGTAGAGCATCATCTGCTGAGAGCATCTGGGCCGAAAGGTGACCGCGAGTAGGGCTGGTAGCAAAACTCGAGACAGTGTGGAAACTATCTCGGCGCAGAGGATCTATAGGTGACTGCGGTTGCAAGGTTGCGCCCGAACCAGAGATAGGCTGGATCCGCGAGGTCAAGGGCACAGCATCAGATTCGTTATCGTGATATGGCTCGTCATAGTACCGAGAGTTTGCATTCAACCTGTCGGTTTCGAGAGAAAGAGATGTAGCAGCTGCTTTGAATTCGGGCGGCTGAGCAATGGAAAATGATGGGTTAATGGGCGACACCGACTTTGAGGCCAGGCCCGCGTTGGCATTGGCAGGAGTAGACCATGATGTCGTAAGCGGAGGGACTGGCGGCGTTGGGTGGGCGCGGGGACTTCCTGGCCCATTGAGACTACTAGGTTGTGAAAACTGAGGATATGGATAGTCGGTGTACGGTTGGTTGCTGTACGATTGGCGGAGGTCTTGAGACTGGGTAGGCGTCCCGGTGATGTTGATAGTAAGGCCGGCAGGCACTCTTGATGGAGGGGTCTGGCTGTTGTCGTTGGCATTTCTGGGCTGGCGAGAACGATCCGGCGTTCTCTGCCGAGATTGCCGTTGTTCGGGCGTCGTGAAGTCGTCATCCATGATGAGGCACGTTATGTGGGGAGAATGGTTGCGATCGGTCAACGATATTGCAAATTCAACGAGCAAACGAGTGTGCCAACTTGTCTACAATGAAAAGAAGGATATGAAAAAACAGCCAAATATATCTAAGAAATACACATGGTGATGGTAGATGTAACAAAACAACGAAGGTCTACCAACACAGACAATGAAAGATGCGATAGAGGTTAGCTATGGTGTGTGCAATATGCAGCGGAAACGCAGGACCTTGAATACGAACGGAAAAGGCCGAGCGGCGCCTGGCTGTAATAGAAGCACATACAATTTACGTCGTCTTCGGTTTTGCCCTGGGCTGGCTTCGTATAACGAGGGTGGGTATAAGATGGGTAATGGAAAAAGCAAAAAAAAGGATCGCACGTAGAAGCAGGGACTGCTCTATCATCCGCTAGAGGATTTGGCGATGCTATTGGAGTTGGCGAATGACCAGAATCAACGAAATATATCAGACAAGAATGACAGGCGAATTTGAAAGAATGGAGATCGGAAAAAAACCCCCCCAATCCAAAACAAAGGCCTCTCGGGTTGACATAGCGAGTTCAGCAGATACTAATGCTTACAAAAATATGCAGTCTGAGATCTGTCTGTGGTTTCAACACAGACAATCTGCACGCAATAAGCCCCCCGAACCCAATAATAGTCAATAAACCCAACCCAAAAGGAGGAATCGATGTTCGTTGCTGACTTTTTTTAATCATTAATCTTATTAAGTTTATAGATAGTTGCTGGACTTGTCGCAAGCTGTTGTTTAGGTTATCGTACGGTGCGCAGATTGGTTTATCGACACGGTTATACTGGTTGTGCCGCCCTGACAACAAAAGCCACGCTCAACTTCCATAATTAGAAGCTGCGGCGCGATTCGGCACGCTGGTGCTAAGGGATTGTATGTCAGCGCATCCTGGTTGGCGGGCTTATCTGCAAGAGTCTATAGTACCTAGCTCAATGTATCACAGTGCATATACGGCCTGGACCAGGTTGCTTTTACTATTTACTGGCTCAAGCAATTGGTGTTCCATTGCACTGTAAGGCTGCCCTGTTTATCTGGAGGACTAAAGGTTACTGTATCCACATCTCTGATAAGGAAACAACATTACTTCCTGTATATTCAGACGAGGGTATGGTCCCTGGATGACAAAGCTAGCCCAGTCTTCAATTTGACTAGCAACTAAGGTGGGTCTCACGGCCCTGGCCCTGGCGCGGCACGGCTAATGCAGAAGCTTAACTGCTGCTTTAGTGGTTCAAATCGCATTGCAGCGCATCAAGCCAATTCGGTATACTACTAGCACTAGATAGGATTCAATTCTGGTTGGCGCGACCCGAACGCGCCTGTTTAGTTCCTACATGAACTTTTCTTCTGACTTTTCTCCTGTACGTCTAGGACAGCAGCTTCAGCTTGACCAAAAAGCTCGTGATAAAACACAATATCTTTCTTCTATTTTCTATCAACACCGTAATGATAGTTGCATAGCTATAGTTATCGCCAACGGTCACCGCCTAGCCACTGGCCATCACCTTTTATTTATCTATTCATCGTCTCAGCTATATCATACCGTTGGTTGTACTTGTAGCCAGCGCTATCACAACACTACCATAAACGCCTTCCTCTACTTTCCATCACCCCTTCACTTGTTGTGACTCTTTAGCATACATCGCAACGATGGTTTCACTTCGCAAAAGACCTCATGCTGAGGTTGAACCTGGCGCAAAGAAGGAGCGTGTAATAAAGCCACAGAAAGTAGCTTTAGTACCTCCGCCTGAACTACCGGCCCCAGTGCGGGAGGTACGCAACAACTGGCATTTCGCCAATGTAGCTCAGTGGATCTACCTATTTGGAAAGGCTGTGAAGATCCCCGAAGACATCGATATAGAGGTATGCCATGCAGTCAAAACTATGAGGCCAATCATCACAGCAGTATGCTAACGACCTATAGACTTTTGAAACCGAATGCCTTACACCTCGATCTACCGTACTACTTGATATCGGCTTGTGCTTGCTTAAATACCTATCATCGCATCGTGGATTGAAGTTAGTCGTCTTGCCCAATGCGCTTCGCTATGCTCCTATACTAACTTGAACCACAGCTACGATATCTTCGATGAGTACACCCGACGCCAATATCTTCAAAAGTCGCCAGAGAAGAACCCATTTGGCCTAGAGGATATCGCGACCTCATTTCATGATTTTGACATTGCCACCAAACTTAGAATCTTGCATCAGATGACGCAATGGACTTTTATAAACACTGAAAAACTCCGTGATCGTATGGCGGAGCTAAAAGACACAGATCATCTAAGCTGGGTATGCATTAGTAGCCTATCTCAACTCGAATCAATGGAACTATACATCTGCTAACCCACAAATATAGAGAATTGAGCCTTACGGATGGGACAGCGAAGACCGTACTTATTACGTCCTCGACGACAACCGCCTTTATAGAATGACAGAAGCTTCCCCACCCCCCGAACCGGAGTCGAAAGCGAAAAGATCGAGAAAGGCTACACGCTCTGGCGGTAGATCGAGCAAGAGGCGCCGCGTCAACAAAGAATCTAGTGTCGGATCTGTTGAACCTGAGGATAATGTCTCTGTTGCCGAAAACGTTACGGAAACTACCACTGTGGATGTTGGCCTCGGAGGCGCTAAGTGGGAATGCATTGCCGTTACCTACGATGAAGTCATATATTTCCTCGCAACCTTGGACAAGACCAAAGATGAAAACGAGAAAATATTGCGTGCGCAAATTAAGGAACATCTTCTGCCTATTCTACAAAAATCCGAGTTATCACGCAAGCGTAAAGAGCAGCAACGGGAGCGTGAGCTCGAGGGCCTTGCTAAGATGGTCAACGCTAAACGGTCCAGCCGTTTAGCTGTCAAGCATGAGCAAAAGCTCATGGAAGAAAGCGTCAAAGAGGAAAAAAAATCCCGCTTTGAACGGGAGCAAAAGCAGCGTAAAGAAGATCAAGTACAGGCCAAATTCGAGAAAGATCGTGACCTACGCCTTCATGCCCGCGAGCGCCGTATGAAGGAACGCGATGCCAAGAAGACGTTGCACGAGAACGAGCTGGCTCGTCTTCAAGTCCAACCAGACGAAGTTTCTGCAGGACAGCGCCTCTCTGGGCGGAGATTACAGGCTGAAATCGAAAAGCGCAAGCAGGCGCTAAAAGCCCTAGACGATGAAGAAGACTGGGTCTTCGACTGCATCTGTGGCGTTCACGGCCAGATTGATGATGGCACACATAGCTTGGCCTGCGAAAAATGCGGCGTTTGGCTGCACAGCAAATGTGTCGGTGTTGCCCAAAAAGAAGCAGAGCTACCAAACTTCCAATTTGTCTGCAGTTCATGCAAGCGCAGACAATACGACGAACAGAACCGGCCGCGCACTGTAATCAAACTAAAAGTTGCACAACCCGAGCTCGAACTGGATGACACCACTACCATTGAATCCAAATCCACAGTGGGAAACGCTGCAGATGGCACTGCGGCACGGACTGATGGTACGACATCACTTGGCTCCAAGCTTAACAGCAAGAATGTAACACCAATCTCCCTTACCGAAGCAAGTAAGACGTCTGATGTATTGTCGACTGATATCCCGCCTTCACCAACAAAGAAAAGCTCAGCAGATCCATCCCTAAAGAACGATGGTGTTTCTAATAACGGAGTATCTACGAATGGAATTGCACCTACCGTTCTGGCTACCAGACATCTACATGACCGTACAAACGGCTTTGATGATGGTAGTAAACCTGTTCCTGAAACCCCCAACAGTAAGAATAACGGTCGCGTTTTTGACCCCAATATGTCGACTAAGTCGCAGCGCTTCACAGCCACTACGCCTATGTCACGGGGTCTGCCCACACCAAGTGGAAATGGCGTGCTTCCACCCCCGGGCCGAGCCTCAATGTCCTTTGAGGAGTCTTTGAACAGCAATCTACCGTCATCTCCATCTGCAGGTCCTGCTAGCCGCGAGGCTCCATCATCGCCTCTGCCGCCTGTTGAAGCTGGCATCTCGCCGCTTAAGAATGATCCATCTGTGCCACCGAGCCAGAATACATCATTCATATCTGGAACTACTCCCTCGATTCTCCCCCCTGCTGTTCTAGCCCCATTGCACCGTGAACTCATCCTTACGCCTCCCGTAAAAATGACGGAAGAGCAACGCCGCAAAAGCCAAAACTTTCTGCGCCTCTCTTCGCCCGCTGTGAATGTTGGCCAGGACGTACAGGATGACACAGAATAGTTGTAGACATATTCTATGAATACTACTAGCCGTTGGTTATGTTCCTATTATTGTATCATGGGCTATTATTATATTCCTTACTATGTACTTCTCATGAGAACATCACAATTTCTAGAAGGTGTGTTATGTTGGCAGTGGAGTAGGAATGGCTGTTACGTGATATTCAGGGAACAGTGCCTTAATTCACACTAAATGATGCTAACTACGATATGGAGAGTATCTAGCTTCAACTTAGGCTTATAATTTTTATAGTGACTCCAGTTTGAAGGCACCAAGAAGTAGGGAGTTAATGTAAGACGAGATAAGCGACGCCAAGGGAGCCTTCCCACACTATGTTGATTAACTACGACCGTTATCCGACCTGATTATCAGACCTCTGCCTTGATTGACGACTCTATTCGGCAGGAGACAGCTATCACGACACTAGATACATTCAAAGCATCAGTTACAGAGTCAAAAGTAGCAACCAACGTACATAAAATGATTTGACTTGATATATTTCTTATAATGTTATCTTGTGGAGATAAAGAACTTCACTATACGCCTATTTGTTATTTTTTAACATTAGGTTTAGCAGTATGACTACGTCTTGATCGTAAAACAAAGCCAGTCGTCTCCGATAGTTAGCCACACTACTTACATATTTGGATAGACACTAGCAACCCTATGCTGAAGGGTTGAAAAGCACTTCTATTTAAAGCATCGCAAACGATCCAATGAGAGTCGGCGGGGTATGTAGTGAACTAGGACTGCTTTTTATTTCTTATTTTGTTCTAAAATCAGATGCGGTGGCAACAACCTTAAAGCCACGCTTGTACATTCTGCTTATTGATTAACAGTAGCAAATTCTGTGACTTGCATTGGTCAGTTGACAGGAACATATGGAGCTTAGGATTGGCTGAAGTAAGTGATCAGCGGCCCGTTCTTTCTGCCAAGAGGCAAATAGTAATGTATTTCAGTTTACCTATTCAAGTCCGTTTCTAGGCATAATGGTTCTGATTTCCAAAAAATTCAAGGTGTCGTGCGTATTATCTCCGCTCGTATATTTCTAGCAAATACGTAAAGATGGACTCCATTGGATTAAAAACGCATGAGGTTTCTGTTGATGAGGTCTTAGCAAGAGTTTGCCGTGGAATTGCGATAAGCTGTTCCGATGCCGCTCTCCCGTAAATCAGAGCTACTAACTAATACTTGACATGCACATCTTAGATGTTAGTCCTCTGAAATCAAGGCCTATTTCGTTCAACTTGGTACTCGTTACTATCGTAGGCAAAATTTCGCATTCGCTTGATATATTTCACATTCGAACTTTTCAACTATTCTCGGTCCAACACTCGTACAATCAGTTTGTTTAGAAAATAAGTGGGAATCGTAGACCTCTTGAGGGACGATGCATGTACTTTTATCCAGAGGATGTGAACTTTCAACACTAACTTCCATGTGTCAAGGCGTCATGCTTATGAGTGAACGGTCTATCGATGGTGATTGGGGTAATTTCAATAGTTATAGCGTATTTCATTACCAATAAGCTTATCTACTTATTTTATGATAAATCACATAGCGTCGGCACATGTAGGGGCATGTCCTCTAAAACGTTGCCTTGTGATGCTAGCGCATCCCTTATCTGAGAGCGACTAAGGGACGAGTCCATTGAGATGAACAGCTCCGCCACTTTTGTTGAGATTGTTGTAAACAGCATTGGAAAAAGTCAAGAAGCAGAGCAAAGTGACAGGGTCAAATAGCAAGAGAACAGAGGAGAAACAGAAGCTCAACTCCAAGATTTGCCGTCCGGTCAGTCCAAGTGATTAGCGGTGCTGAACTGCTTTGGACCTAGTCGCATATCGTTTCCATGGTTCACTGAGCAATGCACCCAAACTTGCCATATCCGCAACTGGGCGAACCGGCCTGCTTCCAGTTTAATTTACAAAGCCGGAGAACTATACGCGATGTAAAAAAAACCATAGTAAGATGAGTGGAAGGGACGACACATGTCTTGATAGTTTGTTCGTTTGGCTGTCAACCGCAACTGCCGCCCTTTTTGAGCGAACGGCAGTGCTTTTCCTCGTTCTCCTCTCTTGCCCACACCTTGTGTTCCCCGAGATATTTTGAAGGAAGAGGAGGAACTACAAAACAGGATTTTGAGTTTCTGGCAGGTGCTACCATAGAAATGTCACCTATTCTATATTATAGCAAGTCACATAGAGTAACTTGTTAAATTTATGATAATCCTCAGAAATGCGCTATGAGATGAAAAGTAACTATTCGAGTCAGTTTGCATACATTGCGAATGGGCCATTTGCGAGAGACTTCAGCATCTGGTAGGCTACAATTGTGCGCATCTCAAGAAAAAAAGCAGTTTAGAGCTGTATCCATTACAGCAGTCACATACACTTCCCCTTCTAGGGAGCTAGTTCGTTGTGATTGGGATGGTGTACGTCGAGTCAATGGTCTTATGTACACCCCTTGTCGTATATTCATGGTCCTCACGCTAGAAAGAATCCGTTCTTATACGTCCAAGTAAGAGCATGTATACAAAGATAACTAGCGCCGTTCTCTTGTTTGTAGATATCGCCAACAGCACCCTAGAAGTCTGGTTAGCTGCATCCAAACCGCATATGTAATAGCGTGCTTTTTAGCTAAAAAGTACCGCCCCTCCAGATATAGCAAACGGCTACGACTAGTTTGATTTGGAGTGTAAGGTTGGGTGTACTTTAGCTCTAATGGAATATGGATAAAGCCGTTGGATACTCTATGTCCCTCTATGGATGAATGATCGCCTATTTATGTAGTAAGCCCTCCTCCCATCTTCAGCTTATTTTCCTTTCTCCCTCGTTACTCTAGATATCTGGATCTTTACATTTACAACTTGCCCAAGCACAAATAATCGCCAATATCCCGAATTCAGTTTGCTTTTCCGTGTCCCGTATCCTACTGTGCCACACCTTTGTACTGGAATCAAACATCACCTACGTGTGGTATACTACTTCTTCATTCTCTTGAAATCCCCTTCACCTTTGATGTTAAATGTTAAAGTCTAGCTTGTTTCTGTGTTGACCTATTATACATTATATCATGAATCTGTTTCGGCCGCCTTCCCCAGCACCCTCATTTGACGGCCTTTATACCAAACAAGATCTACAGATAGCCAGTTCTCAAGAACCCATGTTCAACAACCTCCATAGAACAAATTCTATTATCTCAGACAACATGACTCAAAACAACCTTCAACCTCAGTACACTACTCCTGTACACAACCGAGTGGGCTATCATCAATCTTCCCCACACCATAAAGCTGAAGACGTTGTTCCCTTTGTAAGTTATATCTTTACATTACGTGCTAATATAGGCATGGTCTGATTCTAAACTTCTAACATGAATAGTCCCCTACTACCAATTATTCCCAAGAGCCTCATCCATTCCTCAGTGATGCCAAGAGACATACGGTAAAAAAAGATCTCAAAACACCGTGGTATCTTCTAAGTACTAACAACGTATACTGACAGCGTCTACCATATGCCACGCCTATGGCATCCCCTCCTACCCCTCATGTTGAGGCAGCCCTTATTCGTCCTAACCTTCGCTCTAAGCGCCAGGTTGCTTCTAAGTCGACGTCTGTCATGACTGGTCGTGTTGAAAAGAGTTCTGCTCCGTTGAAGAGAAAGACCAAGCCTCGTACCCTCCGCCATTCGTCTGGGCGTATGCAGGCTCCGCTAAGTGAGATGCAGATTCAGTTTCCGAACGTCGAAATCATTGATATCAAGAACTTTGTAGGGAGATCTTTGGCCGACCGCCATATAGAGCTAAACACTGGCAAGGCCCCTGGAAAGATCAAGAGGCCCATGAACGCCTTCATGCTCTATCGCAAGGCATTCCAGAACCTAGCCAAGGTTGTTTGCACCCACAACAACCACCAGATTGTTTCTCAAGTTTGTGGCGACTCCTGGTCTATTGAAACCCTGGAGATTAGGGAACTTTTCAACAAATGGGCTAAAACTGAGCGTGAAAACCACCAAATTGCCCACCCTACCTACAAATTCTCACCAACTAAAGTTCCAATTGCTCTTCAAGCACCCGCGGTACAAGATGATGCCAACAGCGATGCTGAAGGTGAAGATGATCTTGAGCATATCCCCGAGTTCGATGAAGGTTCCCCTACCAAAAAGCTTGCCAACCGTAAGGCAATGTCGCAAAAGTTTCAGCATATGCAGCCTATGCAATCTTTGCAGCCTCTGCCGTCCATGCAACCTGTACAAAGTTCACGAGAACTCATAACAGCTGTATTAGTCGGAGAGCCTAGCGCTATGCTAGAGGAGTCTCTGGTCAATACCAACGCTACACACGAACCTGACTTTGGCACTACCTCAGAGTATTACTGCTACGACTCTCGCAGTAACGTTGATTCCAAGTTCCAAAACGAGTTAAGCGCGGAAAGCCAAGTCTTGCAGCACGATGTTTACCCAGCCATCAACGAGCAATTGCTCCCTGCTCAGACATTGACAGATATGGGCATTAGTATACCTACAGACCCATCTCTAACAGCCCTCCCTACTATTGATGAACAATGGGATGCGTCTAATGCAATGAACGGGTTGTACAACCTCGATCCCAACCACGACCCTGGCTTTTTCGAGGAGTCGTGGGTCTATCCTTATGGCACTGACAATATGACACTGCTGGATAGCCTACTAGAAACCGATCCACAGATGACATATTTTTCCTCGGACTGGATGCTTGACGCAACCGACAGTACTAAAAAGACTTAGAAATATTTAACTTCTTGGCTGATCACTTGCTCTTGGAGGGGTGTCATTCAGCTGAAAGCGGGATTAGCTTTGATTACGGTACATTTGGAATCATGGGGTGAACGATCATTAGTTCATTGCATGCCATGTCGTTTTATTATTTATTTTGTTTTATCTATTAGTCTGTTTGATTACCGTTTTTGGATTTGGGACGCATAGAGTTTGGTACTATGAAAGTTTGTTTTAGGAATAAGTCGTTGTTAGGGCACTCTCATTTGCAGGAAATGTTGATAAGTACTATGACTGAACGCATATTTAGCATCGGGCGGAGTTTTTTCTTGTGGCTTTGTTTCTTTCAATCTTGCGCCTGTACTTTTTTGTTTCTACGTTGAGATAGTTTTATGGCTTAGAAAGTGGTTTAAATTAAAAGAAAATAAGCCTATGACATGATAGCCTACATTCTATATTGTGCGCATTTTACCCTAAGGGTAATCGGTTTTTTTTTGGTTAACTCATTACTCTTAACATTGTACTTTGTATTGAACGTGAACTTGTAGGAAGAATAATAGTCCCGCTGACAGCACAATTACATAGGGTTATAGTTTATTAGTTTTCATTTTGGTAGAGTTGATTAGTATTAGACTCGTAAAGAAACATTTGGACACATGGAATAGTTACCACTAACTACAACTAGCAGTAGTATCAAATAGTAACTATAAGTGGCACTGACAACAGCTTGACTTACTAAGCACAATGCCACACTTTGATTTGCCACATGTGGCGGCGCTAATTCAAGCGAGCCAATGCTGATGTGCATTGTCGCACGGAAGATGTTATGTTGAGCTTTGTAGATAGGTGTCCGAATCTTTTATCGCTATCTGGAGAATCATTGCAGTACTCCATCTACTACACATAATGGGCTTCATCAACCATTTCATCACGGCTTTTGGCCTCATTGTTCTTATCCATGCGTATGCTAAGCCCTAATACTACACCCTCTATCAAGACTGTCAATCCATCCTAACAAAACATAGTTGCTATTCAGCACAGGAACACACGACCCTCCAAGCCCTTCGCTCTACATCGACATCTCTCCCCAGTGACATTGTCGCCGAAACAATTGTTGCTACTCTGGTCTTGTCACTTGGCTTGATTTTGTCTACCCCTACCCTACGTCCTATTAGCTGGAGAATTTGGGCTGGCAAGATAGAGCGCGAGGGAGCAGCTGTCTTCTGTACAGACACCAACAAAATCAACGATATCATTGGCAATCCATTCTTCAATCTCGAGTCACGGCCTTCCTTTATTGACATCAGGGAACAAAGATCCGAGTTCTCGAAGTGGGTGATTGAACAGAACTTATCATAAACTCTCACCGAAAGTCGATAGTTGTAATATATAATCTTGTGATTTGAGCTACCACGAACCCCCCCCCCCCCCAAAAAAAAAATCTAATGTGATCACATGAGTTGGCTATAACACAGCTATCAACACTTAAGCTATAGAGCACTTACCACATCTAGCTTGTCATTAGCAGGAAAGAGCCATGAGGCCTTAGTAATCGCACAAATCAGCAAATGTATATATATTATCCTATATGACACATAAAACTATTTCCCCCTTCAGCGATATCATATTATCGCAATCTACTATGCCTCCCAGAACCAAACGTCGAGCTGGAGCAATACCAGTCAGCCCAAACTCTACACCTTCTTCTATATTCCAGTTTTCCGAGCCACCCTCAAAACGACAGCTTTCTCTTGCCTCCCTGCCCCAGAGTTCCATAGATGCAACTAATCATGGGGAGCCTACCTCTCCGACTTTTGTTCTTGAAGGGCCAAATACTGCAAGGAATGCGGACTTAAGTGCTCATAACCTCATTACTGTACATGGAGAACAAGCTACTATCACGGCCACTACAGAACACTTAGATGATGACTGCCTAGAAGAGATCACTATGGCGATTGAGATGCACAATGATGGCACCCTAGGTTGTGCCTTCTTTTCTTGTAGCGAAGACTCTCTTCAAGTTATGGAAGACATGCTTTTAGCTGATATCGAGCTTGTCCGACGAATACTGCTCCATATCGAGCCAACGACTATCTTGATTCCACTGCGAATCTCAGAAGAGTTGGAAGAATGTTTCACTAAATACTGTAAAGTGCGTAATCAAGGTATGTATGCTGTTTTTTATAAGAATGATAACTATATGTATGGCTCATTCTAATCTGAAAATTCACAGACTCTTCCAATGAACGAGTTGTTTTGCGCTATCTCGGCTCTTCAATGTTCTCATTTGACGTTGCATTAGTCGGACTACTAGAAACTTATGAATCTTTTGATTCTACCACGGATGTCATATTCCAAGCGGCCGATGCCCACGATTGTCGTTCGGTTAGTCTAATGAAGCTGTCTTCAGTAATCAATGTCGATTGTCATGTATCAGTAAGATATATATTCTATTCAGACCTACACAAACACTAATATATGTCAATAGATTGGCTGCGCCGGCGTAATTATCTCAGAAGTCAAGCGCCGTAGAGAACTTCTTACCATCCAACACAATACCAAGATATCCAAGATGTCCATGTTCACGTTAAAGGACTTCATGTTCATCAATCATGATTCTTTGCTCTCACTACAAATTCTTCAATCTGAGGCCCATCCGAATAGTCTGTCTTGGGGTGCTCAAGATACTAGTATCGGTTCCAAGGAAAACCTCTCCTTGTATGGCCTCTTCCACTCTCTCGCTGTTTCTCCGCTGGGGAAAGTCAAACTGCGACAGTTGTTCATGCGTCCAATTCTTGATCTGCGCATAATTGAGGAGCGGCACCGTACAATCACAATAATCACAAGTTCCAAGCACCAAGATTCTATAAAATCTATGTCTAAGGCTCTGCGTGGGTTAAAGAATATCGCCAATGTGTTATTACAACTACGAAAGGGCACAAGCCCCATACTAGGTAGAGCTTCCTCCAGTTCTGGGATATGGGAAACTATTCTCAAATTTTGTTCTTCAGTCCTGAAGATATTTGAAGCTTCCTGTAATTTCTCTGGCAACGACCGGCCCGAGGTTATCAAGGTCATCTCTGACATCATTGACCCCTTAGCAATCAATGCAGTTGGTAATTTGATATCGAAGACAGTAAATCTCGAACGTTCTAAAACAGCTCTACGGACTGTAGTTCTAGCTGGTGTCAATTCCGAGTTAGATAAACTTAGACGTGCGTATGATGGAATGGAAGACCTACTCGACCGAGCAGCTCAACAATTGATGCTTTCAACTCCAAGTTGGGCTCGAGATTTGATATTAAACTGCATATTCTATCCCCAGTTGGGCTTTCTTACGGTTGTTTCCTTCAACCCAGAAACTCAGTCAGCTCGATACTCTGGCGAAGGTATGCCAGAAGAAAATTGGGAACAGATGTTCTGTGCTGACGGTAGCGCATTCTTCAAGAATGAATCTATGCGCGAACTCGACAAAGAGTTTGGCGATATGTACAGCATGATATCGGGTAAGTTTTATTTGCGTACCAAGATGTCTTAGAATTAAAACTAACGCATTATCTTATGTAGACCTTGAGATAGAAATCCTACATGATCTCACACTGAAGGTTCTGCGCTATGAAAAGTCGCTCATAGAAGCAGCAGATGCTTGTGCCAATCTTGACTGTATGGTAGCACTAGCTGTCGGGGCACACAGATACAAGTGGGTCAGGCCTTCTATGACAACTGACAACATTTGTGATATACGTGGAGGTAGACATCCTTTACAGGAACTGGTGGTTCCCGCATTTGTGTCCAATGACTGTCATATTGCGGGTGGCTATGACCATGAGCTTGATAGCAGATCGCAAATGAAATCATCGGATATCAACGCCATCCCTACAACGTTAATCTTGACAGGACCAAACCATTCTGGCAAAAGTGTTTATCTCAAGCATATCGCACTCGTGGTATATCTAGCACACATCGGCAGTTTTGTCCCAGCAGATGAAGCAACTATCGGTATCACTGACAAAATTCTCACTCGTATTTCAACACGAGAAAGCTCTGGACAGAACCAATCGGCGTTCTCAATCGATTTACGTCAGATAGCCTTTTCAGCACGGATGGCTACCAAGCACAGTCTTGTTCTTGTTGACGAATTCGGCAAGGGCACGAGAGCCGATGATGGGGCGGCTCTTCTAGCAGCCCTCGTTGACCATTTCATTGGACTAGCAGCAGAGACTCCTAAGCTTGTGATTGCAACGCATTTTCATGAGATAATTCGGGGTGGATACCTAGACAGTTGCCCTCGGTTGGCGCTAGCTCACATGGAAGTAAGAGATATGAAGGGTCTTGCCTCCGCGGCTGACGATAGAATTGTATATCTTTATCGCTTATGTGACGGGCCCAGTATGTCAAGTTTCGGTTCCCTATGTGCATCACTGAACGGAGTTGACGATGATATTGTCGGCCGCGCAGATTTCCTCATGGCTGCTATGTCAAATAACGAAGACCTCCGGTCTGTGTGCTCCACCATGACAACTAAAGAAGAAGAAAAATTTGCAGTAGCAGAGAGAGCAGCTCGTAAGTTCTTGGAATTGTCAGTAGACGAAGCTGAATTAGCATCGAATAGCCTACATCGCCCAAAGCAGGTTCTTGAGGAGCTACTCCAGTCTGTTGTGTCAAACAATCGCAACTATGAAGATAGTATATAATAAAGGCTTTGTTTGTATATATTAAGCAAAAGGGAATCTATTTTGTGTTGAGTACTCTATTTGTTTGTTTTTTAATCAAGATCTCGACAGGATTACCTTACTGACTTCTTCAAGGAGATATCAGCAATCACCTTAGCCGTCGCCTTGACAATGAGGGCGTGCTCTACCTTATGCATACGTTGCTCTAGGTTTTCGAGAGATTCGCCAACTATGCATGGAACCTCCTCAATCATGATAGGGTCACCACGGTCAACCTCTGCTATGACATAGTGAATCATGCACCCCGTTCGGCCATTTTCAAGTTTCCCCGCCTGGAAGTCGTTGTATGCACGTCCAATGGCGTTGGCACCGTCGTATTTGCCTATATATTTGTTAGAGTTGATCGCATCCTAGCTCTACGTGCAATTACAGGATATTGATTCGAAGGTTACTTACCAGGAAGCGCAGGGTGAAGATTGATGACTGGGACTGATGCCGCGGCAGTGGGGTTCAAGAACGATGGGGTGAACACCTGCATCCAGCCTGCCAGAACAATCAGGTCCGGCATTTCAGCTAAAACCTTCTGAGCCAGGGCAGCATCGTAGTTTGACCGCGCGACTTTAAGCTTCTCTTCATCCTTTTCGCCAGCGACATGAAAGCCATCCTTCACCATGTTGAAGTATGCTGTAGGAATACCAGCGTCTTCAGCACGCTTGACAGCATAGGCATTTTTGCGATTTACATAGACCTTTACGATCTTGGCGTCCTGGATTTGGTTCTCCTTAATGGCATTAATGATAGCTTGAAGGTTGGTGCCACTGCCTGAGCACATGACAACGAGACGGGCCGTAGGAGTCATGATGCTGATACAAGAAATTGAGTAGATGGAAGAAATGTTCAGTATCCGTAGTATAGTATGAAGATATACCAAACAATTGTTTACATTTCAATTGTGTAGTAGCGTATAGCCACAACCCGAGTTTGATGACTGCTTTGCAGAGATTTACAAGAATGTTATGACGGGGCTATTATGGTGGGGTTCCATTTGGCTAATGTATGTCTGTCTATCTTGGTCACAAACTTTGACTTGTCAGGCAGCATTAGATTTGACTAGTGCCCAGACTAGGAAGTTTCGTAATTAGGGTTGCCAAACTTCTCTGGAACTCTACAGTCATGCCAACAGTTCTTAGACATATACTAACTACTACTGTGGCTGTGACTCACTGGAGCTGATATCTATTATATTACAAGGTATTATTATGAATTGTCATTTATACGTAAAGGTACGTACCGTTCTGAAAAGATATATTGTTCTATGCCTTATATAACTAGGGTTAGCCAACCCAGGCTTAGATGTACCTACTACTGTACCACATATAAGGAGTAAACGCTGATGACGGATTCGTCAGGGATTAAGAGGGCGGTAAGGATTAAGATCCAGCTATCAACTTGAGAATAGCTTCCAGTTTGAGGAATCTAATGAAACATGACGTCGAGTAGAGGCTACATAATAGAAGTAACGTATCAAACCTCATTATCCATGTTAGGAAAGACTCCGAAGTATGCATCATAGCTACAGGATGCGTTATAAACATGGAATAAATTATAAACCTAAGCTAAGGTTCATCGTATTACATAATCAGTGAGACTAAAAAAGATGTAAGAAACCTACACACAACGTCTTGTCGCTCAGTAGTCCGTTTAATATACGTATTATTGAATCTTTGCTTTGTTACATGGAAGCAACAATTTCATTTCTGTGATATCAGATAATGACACATCTACAACGCGATGTTGAGTCACGTTGGTATATTAGTCAAGGCGTGCAAACCGAATTTTGTTGTCTACACAGTAATATGATCAGATGTTATGTTGTAGATTAATGCAAAATGGTAAATAAAAACAATAGGATAATACTCATGCATTGAGAAATCAAAGAAATAAGTATTTCGAAGCTTTGAATACGATGATCGGAAGCTAACCATAGGTTATCCCCGCATTCGTGATGCACTAGATATTTAGTATGGTAGCGGCATGTGTCTTTCTTCAAATAAACTACGCTGAAGTACATCCAAGGCCGGTAGATGTGAGTATCCGCACAAATGTGGAAGTCAGCGCTATCTTGCTGTTAAATTTTCACTTGATCATCTATGTTGCACACTTAATTTCTTCGAGCAAGACGTAGACTTACCTAGATTGGAAGAGGCCTTGTTGTGGGAACGATGAGGCCTATTATCAGTAAGATCTGGTGCTCGGAGAGCTTTGGGTTGTGTCATTCGGACTGAACATGATTGTGGTAATGACAATTTGAGCTGTGACAAGTTGTCAATTTGATAATAGCACTAGGATAGCTACCGCAAAATCTGAATCAGATTGTTGATATATAAAAACTTACCGCAGAGTTCACTGATAACCTCTTACGCCATTTAACACCTTTGAGCAGTTGGCTCAATGTCTTTGTAGAGCATAACAAACAAGGACCTTGGCATGCGACCTGGCGGTTATGGCCGGCCCCTTTCTCCTCGTATGAAGGCTACTTCGTTCACTACGGTTTGTCCGCCCATGCGCATTGTCTAGATGTTGAAAGGAAATAAGTTTGATGGGAGTTGAATATTCCTAAAGCTTCAAGATTTCTGGAGATTAGTGACCGCTAGCGGTAGTGTGAGCTGCCCGTTTCTTGGCTTAACGTAGGTATTTCTAAGTGCATCTCGTCATTGATCAGCGGAGCTTGCAAAATTATTTTTTTTTTTCAAAAAATGGAAATAAAACCATAATTGCAGCAGTCTTGTCAAAACCTAGAATGCTCCCCACGATTGGCGCTTCAACATAAAAAGACGACCTGCACCTGCGCTGTAGTGCGTCTCAGTCAAAGGTAACGAAGCACATCGAGTCCATGAATATTGATTCATGTGTAGGTGGTTGCGCTGTGACAGTTACTATAATTGTTGCTGCTTGCCAGGAACCAGCGTCCCCACTTTCGCCCAGTTGAATTACTACATTACTGACTGGACTGCAGTGGTGTCCGGATTTTCGACCGCGTCCACCCCCCCCCAATAATTCGCTTGCTACTGAATCACCCCTCAATTACCTTACTCTCTCTCGACCTTACCTCGCCTGCCTTTTGCCATCCTTTACCTAACCTCCTCGTCAGCTATCCAATACCCACCTACCACCCCAATCATAGCTCACTTTCATCCATCCTACACTGCTGGCGACTTGACGGCTCTGCGTTCATTTAATTTGATCTAGATAAAATTTCATCTCTCCATTGTGTCCGCCTTCACCCCCTCCTGACTTTTCGTCTCGCCCTCTGACATTTCTGGTCGTCTTCCCACACCACCATCACACTCGCTGCCAGACAGCATCCGCTATCATGGGGGAAAGCGAAGTTTCCGGTCCTACCTGGAAGTTCACCCAGTATGTTATATCCTTCTTGATCGATAAATATCGCCTTGAGCTGCAATAGCCTCTGTTTTGCCGTTGTTGCACCTACTGACCGCTTTGACTGTTAGGTGTTTTGGTGACAAAGGCGATGTTGAAGACATCACCGAAGGTACGATCATCATCACCTTATCACTGCACCCCTTTACCGATCCAAAAGCCTTACCGGCTATACAATCAATATCTGGCCCGGATCCTTTAATCAAGTCTGCACCGTCTCGACATCTAGGCCTTGGCTATTATTATACGGGGCGTCCTTCGAAAACCCTTGACCTTGCACGACAAGCTATTGCACTATGCACATTATCTCTCAGTACTACTAAAACGTGCCTGATATTAACTTTGCTATTTACTATCTCCTTAGCCGACATTATCTCGACCGTTGAGTTCGACCACACCGGCAACTATTTAGCTACCGGCGACAAGGGTGGCCGTGTAGTGTTATTCGAGAGAAACGAGACGGTATGTGCTAGGCCTTTGTTCAAGATTTGATGGCATCGTTCTATCAGCAGTAGCGCGCCATATTGCCCCAATAGAGCTGACAGACTTATAGAAGAAGACGTGCGAATACAAGTTCCATACCGAATTTCAATCGCACGAGCCCGAATTCGACTACCTAAAGTCGTTAGAAATTGAAGAAAAGATCAACAAGATCAAGTGGTGCCGAAGACAAAACCAGTCACACTATCTTCTCTCTACCAACGACAAGACGATTAAATTATGGAAGGTATTTGAAAAGTCTCTCAAAGTCGTCGCCGAAAACAATCTCTCTTCCGAACCGACCCCCGCCGGCATGGGCGTTGGGAATGCCATTGCGCGGCCCTCAGCTTTCAGAAACATTAGTGATTTGAAACTGCCTCGTCTCACCCATCACGACACAGTAGTTGCCGCTGTTCCGCGCCGGACTTACGCCAATGCTCATGCATACCATATCAATAGCATCTCGGTCAATAGTGATGGAGAGACCTTCATCAGCAGTGACGACTTGCGGATCAATCTATGGAATCTGAACATCCAAGATCAGAGCTTCAACATCGTTGATATCAAGCCAGCCAACATGGAAGAGCTCACTGAAGTTATCACTGCCGCTGAGTTTCACCCTGTCAGTTGCAATTGGTTCATGTATGCTAGTTCGAAGGGTACTATCAAACTGGCTGATATGCGTGAGAGTGCACTGTGCGACCAGCACTCTAAAAGTAAGAATCTCACTTCTCAATGTCGCCTAGTAAATTTGTGGCAATACTGACATGCATCTCGCCTTCTTTTAGTGTTTGAGCAAGAAGAAGACCCTACAACCAGATCTTTCTTCTCGGAAATAATTTCTTCCATCTCTGATGTACGATTCTCACAAGATGGCCGGTATATTCTTTCTAGAGACTACCTCACAGTCAAGATATGGGATATAAACATGGAAAGACAACCCATCAAGACGATACCGATCCACGAGCATTTGCGGCCGCGCCTGTGCGATACATACGAAAATGACAGCATTTTCGACAAGTTCGAGGTTGTGTTTTCTGGCGATGGCAAGAACGTCATGACGGGAAGCTACAACAATAATTTCATGATATACCCATCGGAGCCAGAGGAAGAGACTGAAATCGTATTGCAGGCTGATAAGTCAGCCTTCAAAGCGAAGAAGATCGGCGTCCCTACTCCAATCAATACGTCGTCAAGCCCCAACAGTAAAAAGGGCGGCTCACGCGCGAATAGCCCTGCTGGGCAGCGGATGCGGAAAGAGACTGATGCGGATCAAATCGATTTCAACAAGAAGATCTTGCACATGAGCTGGCATCCATCTGAAGATAGCATCGCTATCGCAGCCACCAACAATGTAAGTCGCAAGCATTGTTATATGACTCAATATATAAGAGTGTGCTTATTCTAATCAATTGATCAATAGTTGTTTGTATTTTCAGCGCTATGAGGCCTAGGATGGACTGATGAATTGAGACGCCGCAATTGGGAGGCTGGTTGGGTGGAATGATTAATAGGATGCAATCCATTTCGCTCATCCAGTCATTACAAGGATAATATGCAGAACACAGCACATAATTCTTCATTCATGTATTCTTTGGCTACACTTCATAGTCGAGTAAGAGCCAAAACGTGATCAACATATATGTGTGCATCTGTTCGTATCGAGACTCTTCTTTACTTTCTCGTCGCAAATACTTGGTCAAGTATTGAAATTTCTTCATGCTGTCGAAGCTGATAAATTGTGACTACTGAACATTCACATCTACAACTACAATTACTGCCCTAGTCCGATGTATAGCGATTTATCATTCAGCATTAGTTGAGTAGTAACATTAAGACATGATTTGGCCTTGTATTCTCTGGTGGGAAAAATACCTATTATATCATCATAATTAATATTGCCTTAAATATGGCACAATTTAGCAACAATTCCTACAAATCACAGGCTCGTAGTTTATACGCGTAAGGGTGAGCATAGATTATGGCTCCAGTAGTAGGATGCCAATGCATGCTGTGGTTTTTTATAATTAATAACTCGATTAGAAGTCAACTATGGCGAGAGGCATGCTGTGGCTGTCCTTGCAGATGAGACCGATATATGGCTAGGCCGAGAGATCCTGACACCTCATCCTCATTGACAAACCAATCCACCGAAAGGCGTTCGATGTCAAGCTATTCGTACTAGCAACTAAAGATACTTCCCACTTTAAGTTTTGTGCAGCTTCCACAAAATAGGTTGGCATTTCTTAAGTAAGAAATATTTCTTCATTAGTTCAATAACTCCAGATCACTTGTCGTCATCCATTCACTTGCTATCACTGCCCTGTCAAGGTTTAGCGCATTGGTTCATTTGCGCGCTGTCGTTCGACAAAAACTAGGCCGCACCTTTTCGATCTCATCATCCTGTCTCAGGCTCAAAAATCTCAGTTGTCAAACTCTGCATGTCAGTGGAAACTCACATTCGTTTATCTTCTCACCTTCAAGCTTTCATTGTTCAAGATGTCGAATTCTTCAACCCTGGGCTCCTTGGAAAATAATGAAAAAAGGCCTCAGCTTACTCCTAAAGACGCCACATGTACGTCGCGTCCATCAAGCTCAGGTGGAAACGTCACAAAGATAAGGATCAGTTCTGCTCCTGAATCTTCAGTCGCAATCCCAACTCGCACTATACTGAAAGACTGGATCTCATCATGGATCTCAGTGGTGGTAATGCTGTCATTCATATTTGGGGGTTGTTGTTCCAATGTCTACGCACTCGAATCTATCATAAAGTAAGTTTCTTATCCATTCTATATACCCGTAAACAAAGCTAACAAGTGTTTAACTAGGTCTGAACCGGGCAGTGGTGAGACATACTTTCTATTCCATCGCTTGATATTGCATTTATACTAACATACCGCCAGGCACCCTTTTGACATTTGTGCAGTTCCTATTCGTAGCTATCACGGGATATATTTCTCAGTTTGACAGAACCCGGGCGCCGTTCTTTCTTACCCCGAATAAGGTCCCAATCAAAAGATGGCTTGTAAACATTATCCTGTTTTTCGGTATCAACGTGATGAACAACCATGCGTTCAGTTACAATATCTCGGTGCCTGTACATATCATCCTACGGTCGGGCGGTAGTATCACCACTATCACAGCTGGCTACCTCTGGGGCAAGAGGTATTCGCGTATACAGGTGACAGCCGTGTTGTGCCTGACTGTCGGTGTCATCACCGCAGCTTACTCAGATGCTCAAAGCAAGGTATATATATACACGCTCTTGAGCCCATGGGTGTCCTTAATGGTTATAATTGCGCTAACATGTTAACCAGGGTAAAACTGATGATGAATCTGGCCATTCCGACTTTAGCATGGGGCTCATCATATTATTCGTAGCTCAAATTTTTTCAGCGATCATGGGCATTTACACGGAAGAGACATACAAAAAGTATGGTCCGCAGTGGCGTGAGAACCTCTTCTATTCCCACGTGCTCTCGCTTCCTCTTTTTTTGCCCTTGATGCCAAGCATGATTGAGCAGTTCTTGCGCCTGGCTAAGAGCACGCCTATGACGTTGTCGGTACCCTCCATCATTATATCGAACATCAGCTCGGAAATCCCCGAGAAATACACAGGCATTGCAGTTCCAAACCAGCTGGTGCATCTTGTATTGAATGTCCTCACGCAGTACGCCTGTATTCGAGGTGTCAACCTTCTTGCGGCTGCATCAACAGCCCTCACCGTTACAATTGTGCTTAACATCAGAAAGCTAGTGAGTTTACTACTGAGCATTTGGCTGTTTGGCAATCGACTCGCTATCGGAACTCTTGTTGGCGCAGTAGTCGTCTTTGGGTCGGGAGCCCTATACTCTCTAGACTCTTCTGATCGTCGCAAGACAAAGCAAAACAACGCCGTGGCTGTCTCAACAGCCGAACCACAGATTCCCCAAAAGTCGGACAAACAGACGGGCGACAAGAAGAAGGCCTGATTATTGTTGCGAAACCAGAGGCTGAAGCTTAGATCATGATTTTTGGGGGTCTAGCCTCACGTAGAATATTATAGCGTCATTTCCATCCCCCCCTTATGAATATATTATTCTGTATTCTCTTCTATCTCATTATAACCTACGGAAAACGTTGGATTTCCTTAATAAGCTTTGAAATTTAACCAATACCCTGTCAGCGGCACAGAATCAAAATCGATTAAAGAGTCACAAGCGGGCTTTATGTGCTGCAGATGGAGAATTCCATCGCTTGTCTACCCGGATATCACATTCTCCAGCGAGGGTCTGCTGTACTGAGCCGTACTTTCTTTACTTACCCTCCCAATGGATGTGTCCAGGTACATGTACACATTACTGAGCTGCCGATCAAGTAGCCCCATTAACTTGCGAATATCTTCTTTCTATTTAATAGCATTCTTCCATCTTTATAGTGCTAGAAAGTAGATAAGATCAAAGATTTTTAAAAAAAAATTAGCATTCATACTCTTCTTCATACCGGTTAAAAGTCTTCGTGGTCGTTTATTTGAAGTATATACTGCTTATCGGCCACTAAATATTTATCAAAAGCTCGCTAGGTTCACTGACACATAATAACATCATCCTACCTACCAAGGCCCAGTTTCAAAGTTGCTTAGGGGTCTTCGGTCTTTCCGCATTGGGGCAAGTACGTACTGTCACACTTTTTCCATCTTGTTCTGATGATATCTTTTTCTTCTTAATAAATTGCGGCTCGTCCTCTTTTCTAAATATCTTCACTACTACGACTTGGCTTAACGTCTTAAACAAGAAAAGCCTGTCGGTTTCTAATTTCTATACAATGTGCGGTTCTTCTCGTGGTACTCATTCGCACGCAGCGATGCCAGGTAAGAATAAGATCGCCCTGTCCCTAGTCGGCCATGGTTGATGACCAAAAATCAACAATCGACATGACGACATAGATAGAAAAACCATACTGGTAGGTCTTAGTTTTCCTCTCTTCGCATCGTTACGATCAAGACAAGAAGCTTGAAGCCACTCCCCCAAAAAAAGATATACAAAGCCGTATACTTTGAATACTTTGCAGACATGCTTCTGTAACGTTTACATCGAAGTCATCATTCTTACTCATTGGGATCTAGACAATCTACTTAATCAAAATTAGGCAGTCAGTTCCTCGTTCATGACGGCGATTCTGAAGACGACGAACATAATTTACACCTTCAGGGCGACACCGACTCCGAGACATCCGACAACCAAAAGCACCTTACCCAGGATGATAGCACTGCAGAGGGTATGCTCCCGCGTGACTTTCGTCAACCTTCAGCATTTTACGATCCTGTGGTTGAGCGTCAAATGAGCCAGGAAGATGCCAAGCTCATCTTTCAAAACCACAAGAGTCGCAGCATTCCCTCACCTCTTGCCGGTGCTCCTTTTGAAATCCCAGGAGCTGGCGTCAGTATTAGCATGGAGTCCACCGAAGAGTTTTCAACTTCTCCCGTTGCTAATCGCCAAGTGCCTGATCGTACACCGCAGTTGCGAACGTCTCTGACGGTAGATCCAACTACATTTAACGTAGCCTATGGAGGCCACATGTCCTTGTCATCAGTCGCAGAAGATTCTACTGCTGCCCCCGCCGCTCCTGCTGTTGTCGCGCTGTCCTACAACCATCAGCCAGTCGACTTTGGTGGTGATACGAGTCTTTTTGATACGCAGCCTCACATCAATGCGGAGCTTTCTGCTATTGCAGCCAAGGTTCAAAAGGCTCTTGATATGCGCAAGAAGTACATTAGCGCATCACTTCAAGGTCCGGATGACAATCCGAAAGACCAAAACGCTTGGGAAATTTACCCTGCCCCTCCAGAGCCTTCATGGATTCACTCCCACCCATCTTATGCCAATCTATCTGGCGCTGAGCCTGCCTCTGCATCTGCCCGGCGTAAAAGCCGTCGCAGAAAACAAGGAGAAGATATCGGCGAGGATTTCGTCAAAGAAGATGTTACTGTACCAGCGGCTGATGCCATGAAATTCCACCTAGACGACAATGGCGTCTTTCAAGTCTACGAGAAAGATGCTGACATTACAAAGGATAAGCCTGTTATTGAAGTATCGACGATGCGTGAGTTTTACATGGACTTAGATGAGATAGTTAGTATCTCGTCAGATGGACCTAGCAAGAGTTTTGCTTTCCGTCGCCTTCAATACCTTGAAGGAAAGTTCAACCTGTACATGCTCACCAATGAATATCGTGAAGTTGCTGATTCCAAGAAAGTGCCGCACAGAGATTTTTACAACGTGAGAAAGGTTGATACTCACGTCCATCACTCTGCTTGTATGAATCAAAAGCACTTATTGCGCTTCATCAAGAGTAAGATGAAGAAGTGCTCTGACGAGAAGGTGCTGTTCCGTGATGGTCAATACCTTACTTTGTCTCAGGTGTTTGATAGCATTAATTTGACTGCTTATGATCTCAGTATCGACACTCTCGATATGCATGTAAGTATGACTACAGCCATTCATATTGTTGTTGATTATCTAACATTTCGTCAATAGGCCCACACCGATTCTTTCCATCGGTTTGACAAATTCAATCTCAAGTACAACCCAATTGGTGAATCTCGTCTTCGTACAATCTTCTTGAAGACCGACAATCACATTAATGGCCGTTACCTTGCAGAAATCACCAAGGAAGTCATCGCTGATCTAGAGTCAAGCAAGTACCAAATGGTAGAATGGCGTATCTCTATATACGGCAAAGCGATAGATGAATGGGACAAGCTAGCCGATTGGGTTGTCGAGAATAAGCTCTTCTCACACAACGTTCGTTGGCTAGTCCAAGTTCCCCGTCTATTTGACGTTTATAAAGCATCTGGTCTTATGGACAATTATGAGTCCGTCATCGATAACCTTTTCCGTCCATTGTTTGAGGTCACAAAGGATCCTTCTAGCCACCCAAACTTGCATATCTTCTTACAGCGTGTCATTGGGTTTGATTCTGTCGATGATGAATCTAAACCCGAGCGTCGCGTTTACAAGAAGTTCCCTGTCCCTAAAGATTGGAGTTCCAAGCAAAACCCACCATACAGCTATTGGATCTACCACCTGTATGCAAACATCACGTCCCTGAATCACTGGCGCAAAAAGCGTGACTTCAACACCTTCCTCCTACGTCCTCATTGTGGCGAGGCTGGTGATAGCGAACACTTGGCTGCCGCAGCTCTGTGCTGCCATAGCATCAGTCACGGCTTACTTCTACGCAAAGTTCCTATCCTACAGTACATGTTCTATCTAGATCAGATTGGTATCGCTATGTCGCCACTCAGTAACAATGCACTATTTTTGGCATACGAGAGAAACCCGTTCCATCAGTATTTTCGTCGCGGTCTTAATGTTTCACTTTCAACAGACGATCCTTTACAATTCGCCTTTACCAAGGAGCCTCTAATCGAAGAGTACGCTGTAGCTGCTCAAATCTATAAGCTTACGCCTGTTGATATGTGCGAGCTTGCTAAAAACTCAGTGAAGCAGAGTGGCTACGAAAAGTCCGTCAAGGAGCAGTGGCTTGGACAAAGCTTTATGAGGCCTGGCGGTGAAGGCAATACTATGGCAAAAACCAATGTTCCGGATTGTCGTGAAGAGTTCAGATTTCAAACTCTACTACAAGAAAAGAGAGTGTAAGTGAACCTATAAGAAATCCAGTGTGAGAGTTTCAATACAGTAACAATGCTAACCCTACTCATATAGTCTTCAACAATACATCGCTTTCAACAACCAGACTAGAGTGCAGCCTATTTCTGCTCCACCTACTCCTGTCTCAGTAGCTACAGTCACTGAGCCTACTATTTTTCCCGGACTCGAAAGTAGAGCTATTCGCAATGAGACTGCGAAATCTACTGATGAGCTCGCCAAGCCTGCGCTCAACTAGTTTCCAGTTCTCATCTCGAGGCATTTCAAAGGATTTGATAATAAGCAACTAGTAATTACATATATCTATCAAGTGTTATGAATTCTGTTACTGGGCCAAAGGGCACATTCTATATAATTACCTAAACTAATCAACAAGACATGTATGTACATGTGACATTATATCATCATCATTATTATTTTGTTAGGGTTAAGCATAAAACACAACCAGGTGATTATACAAGATCGTGATGCTCCATACAAGCGAGCAATACATAGTATTAATATGTAAAATGCCTGCCCCATAGCTTACCGGTGCCTTGGAAGCAACTCTAACCAATTTTATGGCGATCAAGCGATCCCTATAAAGGACGCGCTTGATGTAGAAGATAATGTTATGGCAGGACGCCAAGGCTACGCGAACAAAAACCTCTGACTAACGTCTGGAAACTCACTAATTTAGAATTGTAATAAAACATGTAGATTGAAAGCTGGAAAATCTGATTCTACAGAGTATCTAGAAACTCAATAAGATTGATGATAAAAAAAAATCCGATTCTAGAGCCTGGTTTTTCATGTGTTCCTCTTATATTCAAGATCCCCATTCAGAGTAAAATAAGCCGAGCCCCCTTTCGTTTGGATTGAGTAATGGGGGAAGCTCATGGTTCTCTCATCTAGGGTCCAGGAAGATTGGGTACAGCACTGTAACCTTGTTACGAATACTGCCCGAGGCTCAATCTGTCATAGTATATAGTAGTGCAACAGTACAATTTAGCGCCCCATTTGCGTGCACAATACGAAAGCGTTGTATTTATCCTACCTGCACGAACTTTCCCACGACTTGGTCATTGTAGCAACCGCTGCAACAAGCAAGCATAACAGGCAAGAAAGCAAAGCCAAGTACTTCGCATTCCGGGGGCTGGCTGACCGTCTTTGCGCCGCAAACATTGCTAACTTCTGCATCTTTCAATCTGTTCAATCATCAGAACAACATCTTTGGTATTGTTTTTCTCTTGCACATCCCCGAACTCAATTGGCCTGGGTTGTTCCGAATGGTGGATTGTAATCGTGGATTGTAACTTTGCTCATCGTCATCTCCTATCTCGCCAGATCATAGCCGCATTGATCTCTCTGATCGCTGCTAATTCTGGTTAATATACTGGCTGACTGACCTGTTCCATCATATCGTCTGGAGACTATTTTCTTCCTAGATTGACTCGATCGACCACACACAACCATCGAAATCACTCTACAGGAAATTTGCTCCATCATATCTTGTCACGACTAGCTAGTTAGCGTCGGCCTAGAATTGAGACTGTGCAGTACCAACCTTCTGCAGCTTGCTGGCCAATCGATTTCTCCCCGCCCACAATCTCAATATCTGCTGCCCGAAACGACCGGCTGTCTTAATAGTATTATTATTTGAAACATGGGCTTTCTAGGCGTGTGTCGAGCCGTGTACGACTACGTTCCTCAGGCCGATGGGGAGCTGGCCATCACAGAGGGCGACACCCTCTTTATCCTCGAAAACACCGGCGATGACGGCTGGTGGAGAGCTAAGAAGAAGGCTGGCGGCGATGATGAGGACGAGCCCACCGGCTTGATCCCTAACAACTACGTTGAAGATGTATGCATCAGCCTATCTCCGTCATATCCGGACTATGCAACACTGTTCCTCTACCACTTTTGTCAAGGCGTGCTAACATCACTAGGCTTTACCAATCTTGCAAGCTCAAGCACTCTATGAATACACTCGACAAACTGACGAAGAACTCTCTTTCCCCGAGGACGCGACACTACAAGTATACGATGTCTCTGATCCTGACTGGATCCTTGTCGGGCTTGACGGCGAGTTTGGATTTGCTCCGTCCAACTACGTCGAGGTGGGAAATGCGACTACCACTCCAGTTGTCGCGGCAGCTCCGGCTCCTCCAGCCTTGCCCTCCAGAGCTCCCGCCCCAACCGCACCGGAACCTGAGCCTGCGCAACCAGCACCAGTAGCCGCAGCTGCTGCCATCGCCAGCGCGATTCAGGCTCGTAAGTCTGCCGACCCGCCCCCAGCAGCTACAATTGCTGCGCCCCCGCCGCCTCCACAGCTTCCCGCGCGCTCTGCTACGCCGCCTGCTAAGCTGCGCCATGAAGAGCCTCAAAGCCCCCCTCTCCCACACCGCCCAAGCCCGTTAAAGGAGAGCTTTCGTGAGCCACCGCCATTGTCTCCTATGTCTCCATCGCCTCTGTCGCCGATCTCGATCCATGATGATTCCCCTCCGCCGGCGGGTCGCCAACAGACACGGTCGGTTGTCAAGGTCCAGGGAGGTTACCATCTATACAACATCAATGAAATGTTCTCCGTTATGGGTAAGCGCAAGAAGATGCCAACTACTCTTGGTATCAATCTCTTGACCGGTGTAATCATGATTGCCCCAGAGAAGTCATCTGATGGGCCTACACAGGAGTGGACTGCCGAGAAGATGACGCACTATTCGCGTGAGGGTAAGCACATCTTCCTGGAGTTGATACGCCCCACTAAGAGCGTCGATTTCCATGCCGGTGCCAAGGACACGGCAGAAGAAATCGTTGCTGCTCTTGGTGAGATGGCCGGCGCGGTTAAGGCTAATGGCCTCCGCGAGGTCATCGCGGCCGCAACTTCATATTCGCAGAAGCTGGGTATCGTTCTTTACGATTTCATGGCCCAGGGTGAGGATGAAGTCACTGTTGCTCAGGGTGATGAGGTTGTCATTATGGACGATCAAAAGAGCGCTGATTGGTGGCAGGTTCGCCGCCTCAAGAGTGGAAAGGAGGGTGTGGTCCCTAGTAGCTACGTCGAGATTACAGGCACTATGACACCCCCAGAGAACGTTAGTGGCGTCAATGTTGGAAAGTCATCTGTGTCTCAGAATCGTGCCGAGGAAATTCGCCTGACTAAGCAGGCTGTAAAGACAGCCAAGCACGCCGACGATAACCAGGTAGGCCCGGGAATGTCCCTCCCTAGACGCTCTAGTAGTCTTTTCACGGATCAAAGTAGTAATCGTGTTGTGCAGCAGCGGGACCACAGACGATCTGAGAATGAGTCAAGCAAAAAGCCTAGTAAGTGTCCCGAAATGAATAACTCGTACCGTCCTGTAATCTGTCTATTAACCTGTATACTTTAGGACCCGATGCTGCTCGTGTGCGTACTTGGACCGATCGCTCAAAGTCATTCACTGTTGAGGCCCAATTCATTGGTATAAAGGACGGCAAACTCAATCTGCACAAGATGAACGGTGTCAAGATCGCAGTGCCAATCAACAAGATGTCTGTGGATGATCTTGAGTATGTGGAAAGTATGACTGGCCTAAACTTAGTTCCCGCAGGAGCTCGTGCTGCCGCTAAGTCCGCTAGACAAGCTACTAAGCGTGGTACATCTGGTGCTGTGATTGAGAAATCCAAACCCGAATACGACTGGTTCCAGTTCTTCCTCGATTGTGAGATTGCCGTTGGTCTTTGTGAGCGCTACTCTCAGGCCTTCATTAAGGACTCAATGGACGAGAGCGTCTTGCCCGATGTTACCTCGTCTGTTCTGCGCAACCTTGGTCTTAGAGAAGGTGATATCATTAAAGTCATGCGCAATCTTGACAGTAAATATGGTAGAGCATCCAAACCTGAAACTGCCGGCGACGGTGATCCCAATGACACTGGTGGCCTCTTCACAACGGCTGGTGGTGCGCTGAGAACTAAGCGTAATCGGCCCACCCCAACGAGTGCTGCCGGCGACAAGGTCGATGCTGATGCCCTTAAGGGCGATGGTACCTCACCGCGACCAGATTGCAAGTCATCAGCAGGTGCATTCGAAGATGATGCTTGGGCTGTGCGTAACGAAGGTAAAGATGAGGCTCCTGCTGCTATAGCGCCGGGCGAGACACCGGCGGCAGCCCCAGCTCTGGCTGTTATGCCTCCCACGTTATCTGGATCTCTACAGGAGCTATCGTTGTTGAATACTCCTCTCGAGCCTACCAAGGCACCGACTCCGGAGCCGCCTACCGTAACTACTGTCCAAGCACAAGCTACTGGTGCCTCACCATCGTTTTTTGCCAACCTACAGAATCAGCCTACCGGTGCCGCCCGTACTAGACCACAGGCTCCAATGACAACTGGTGGGATTGGATCTCTTATGCCGCCACCGCCCACCCGTCCTCTATCGGCCCCAGGAGCTCCTGGAATATCTGGCTTTCCCGCACCGGCTCCTATCATGACGCATGTTACCGGTAGTGTCCAAGGTCAAGTCGCCCCAGTAGGCCAGAGTCTTAACGATATCCAACAGGCCCGTATGCAACAGCACTTTATGCAGCAGATGCAGCAGCAGCAGCTCATGCAAGCTCAGATGAAGCCCATGATGTCTTTTCCAACTGGTATGCAAGGCTCGCCGTTTATGCAGCCTGCTATGACTGGCCAGTCCATGCCTCAAATGGGCATGCAGACCGGATTCATGCAACCTCAGATGACTGCTATGGCGGGCCAAGCTACCGGATTCCCTGGTCAAGCTGGTTATGCCCTCCCTCCACAGCAGGGTCCTTTCCTTACTGGTCGCCCAGGTGTTCTGCCATCCCCCCTGGTCCCCGAGCGTACTGGCTTTCTGCCGCCTACTACTCTACCACAACAACAGACTGGCATGTCTATGCAGGCCCCTGCACCAATTACCCCATTGATGCCCCAGCAGACTGGCCCAGCTCCTCCTGTTCGGTTCGGCATCTCCCCGGGACAGAAGATTGCGCCACAGCCTACCGGCCGCAAGGCCAATCTTTCTCATGCTAGTATGTTAATATTTATCGAATTCCTAACTACCTCGACAATGCGTACTAATGTTCTTCTGTAGCTCCTGACAATCCGTTCGGCTTCTAATCCCCACAGCGAGTTTCTCTTATCTGTCCACATTGTGTTCGAATTAGGTTGTTTTTGTTTTGTCACTCAGTGGACTGCTGAAGCATTGTTTCGCATCATGTATCAAAGGTCTCAATATTATTTATAGCATTATATGGCATCAGTCTGTTTCTCTCCCTCTTTCTCTGTATTTGCTCATAAATTTGATGTTTTTTAACCTATTGTGAGCAAGTTCCAAGACTTGTGACATCTGCGCCACGTGGTGAATCGTCAGCTGCCTACACCTACATGAAAATTTGATGTACAGAAATACAAAAATTAAGAATGTGAACAGGCCATACGATAGTAGTTTTACATAGAAAATCATTGAATATATTCGAGAATCAAAGCCTAGTTTGTATGTTCTGAATAACACTAAATGGTAAGTCACACATATCCTAACCCTATACACATTATCCACTGTGAATGAAGGGCCTCTGATACGGCTTGTATATGAGATACATTGGATATTCATGTGTGTCGTTATATTCGACATATTAAAAAAGCAAGTAAGAAGTTGTGAGATAAAACGGCCGAATTGTACAGAAACCTTACAAGCCTGCTTCGTTGATAAAGGCTTGCTCTTCTTTAATACCGGCCTTGCGGCGCTTGAGAAATTCCTGCTCTTCTTCAACGGCAGTAGACTGGCCTTTGGCTGCAATTTTCTCGAGAGTAGCCTTCTTCTGAGGAATAAATCGCTTAGTCACAGCCTGAATCATTTTGACGAACCAGTAGAAGTTCAAGCTATTCAGGGTCAGGTTGCTGACAAGATAGGCAAGGCCAAGCCACATAGGAACCGCACTTTCAATAGTGGTGAACTGGTGGATTTCTGAGGTCTTGGAAGACTCGAGATATGCACTAGGGGGAATCACTCCGATGGAGGCCCAGATATCATGCATGATCAGGTATGACTGGTAAGTGCCGTAGACGAGGCGGGCACTGAAGAATGTAAAGATGAGTATGATGCCATTGTATAGCTGGAGCTTGGAGCCCGTCATGTTTAACTTGTCACAAAACCAGTGAATGTTAAGAAACGGAGTAGAGAGTTCCCATAAGATAAACGTGCAAGCGTAGTGATTGACGAACGGTCTCTGTTTTTGAGACAGTAATGTTAGTGACGGGGTTGCTAATATGCGATGAAATTCCGTTTCTACTTTTCATGGTCGAACTTACGAAGCCAAGACAATAAACGGCCAAAGCACTAACAGCGTGAGCTAGAGTTCCAAGACCGAATATTTGTAGGTTCATGCTGGTGATGATAAGATCCCACAAGAAGTAGCCAGCAGCCATAGCCTGAACCATTGCATCAGCACTAGTGTAAGCCCAGATACGATGTTCCCAGTCATTATTCTTCCGGTCAACATCGACATACATCACCCATAATGCTATGCCATTAATGAGAATACTTTGCACCATAGACACGATGTGAGCATCCCAATTCAAGCGACGAGCACGCGACAGCTGCGGGTAGTGATTCGGGAAAAAGATGCGAGAGAAGATAGGCGAGATAGGCCAGAAGATAACTGAATACAAAAGGGCCGAGCCCACAACTTCATGGATATGGAGGGGGAGCGTCGGCAGGTGTAGCGCATCGGCGAGCGGCTGAACAGCTTCGGACAGCCAGGGGATAGGCGTCATAGGTAAGGGATCTCGCATTGTCTCTCTTGTCTGCGTAGATTGATGGCGGTGGCGATGTCGAGTTCGTAGTGTTAAAGATACTGCAGGGAATATGAACGTATGGCGACGGTTGATGACGATGATGGTGGAAGGAATACCAAAGAAAAAAGAAAGAGGTATAGGCGATGTTGGCAGTTAGCCGGAGGGACGTGGGAGGCAGGCAAGATTAGGCGTGCGAGGTGACAAGAGTACGTGATACTTATGAATAACTAAATACTGATCAGCCGGTAGTGTTCATGCTCCATGTGGATACTGGCCAACTAGTAGAGTTCCGGCGTGGGATAAGTTGGTAGGAGAGATGCTACTGTACGTATCGAAGCAGCAAGATATAACTTGGCTGACTCTACCTGGCTGGTAGATTGATGATGATTTTATTGTATATACTAACCTGAGCTAACAGAGGGAAGAAAAGAGAATTGCATTGCCAGCAGCAGTAACTACTGAGCTACCTGGAAACTTTGCAAGCCCCAGTCGTCGTAGCGACTGGTAGGGCACTAATGGACTAACTGGCTTAATGGCAATAGCTCCTGTTGAGTTGCGTCGTTTGATTGCGTAGCAATGTAGGTAGACGTTAAATATACACACACACACGCTCCTGTTGAGCTGCTCAAGAACGGTAGCCTTCTGTTGGGGGCTTGGACCCCCTGCAAACATAATCCCGATAGATGCATAACGCAGGCCTAATTAGGAAGGATGACTATGTGAGAGTTTGCCACCAAGCTGGCTAATCACTATGTGGGTTTGTAGTGTATTTGCACTGTACATTAGAGGTACCTTTTTGAGCAGAGCTGTGTCAAAACGCCAGGCGTCACCTCGAGCTCTGAGACGCGAGCTGCAAGCTGCTCCAACCGCCGCGTGTGTATCTCGTGATCAGCGCTCGATGTCCTCCTGGCCTACACTATTGACAACGCCCGTCACACCCACCACATGGCTTCCATACTCCACGACATCTTGGGCCTTGCACCCTCTTCCACCGACCATGTGCGTCTTGATTATCTTTCGCATTTGTCAGGCCTCACGGTTTCCGAGATCCAGCAGAGCGAGCCAGAACGCCTATCGCAGACATCACATACTTCGCTTTTAGCCGTCCAGAGCCTGTCAAAACGCTCACACAAGGTTGTTATTGACTCTGCCAACCGCCATGCATCGCTACGCACCAGCTTGCCTGTCCTAGGAATCGGAGCTGCTTATCTCAAAGCCAGTATCTCGCAACTAGACTCTCAGGCCATCAAATTCTCAGAAATCTACAGCAAGCTCGCTGATAAAGAAACTGTTGCAGAACGTCGACAAGCACTATTGCTGCTACGTAATGTCGAGCGCATATCCGACCTCATGGAGCTACCAACGCTGCTATCATCTGCAGCTTCCTCTACTCCAGCCAACCATACAGCGGCACTTGACCTTAGTGGCCACGTGCGTCGCATCTACGGACTGTATCCTCATTCACCGTTGATATTGTCCATCTTTTGTCAAGCCGAAGAAGTTATCCAAACTATGGCTGCAAATCTCTTGGTTTCATTGAAAGCTCCCACTGTAAAATTGGCTGCTTGTCTGCGTGCAATGGGCTCACTGCGCCGAGTTCTTGCTGATCTTATAGGTGTTGCTCAGCCCTTAGGCAGTACATCCTCACATGCTTTACGGCACAGCATAAACGAGCGGGCGCTTGAAACCATGTTCCTACTTTGTAGACTTGATACACTAGTCACTATGCTCGATGCCCTAGATCCGCTGCGGAAATTAGCTGACGATGAGCGGAGTCGCCAAGCTACACATACTGCCACTGGAACTTGGTCAAGCGGACAACAAACAGAGCGATATCTCAAGCGGTTCATAGAGATCTTCCGCGAGCAAAGCTTTGGAATCGTGTCCATGTACAAAAGTATATTCGCAAGTCCAGATATTGGCTTAACAAGCTCTGGAAGTATCGACCCTCTTCAGCCATGTCCTGCTCCATTATCTACATTTTCATTACACCTCATCGAAATGCTACTTAGTACTCTTCGAGAGTACCTCTCCGCTATACGAGACAGGGCATCTAGAGACAGTATCTTGACACAAGTGCTATACTGCGCTGGTAGTCTAGGCCGTTTGGGCATCGACTTCAGCATCCTGTTGGCTGAGCTTGATGAGGCTGAATGGATTGACGTGGTCAAGCGCCATCGATTACTTGCCGGACGACTAGAATCAGTACTAGGTGATTTCAAATCAGGCGCTGGCGGTATAACTTCTCGAAAGGTACCAATTTCATCAGGGAGTGTAGCAGCAGTATAATATATCACCGGATTAGCTAAATATAAGCAACTAATTAATATCATAACCTAAAAAATAGCGTTTATAAAGATTATGTTCAATGTATTGCGAGCTTCGTTACTGTTTGGAGTTCAATGAAGCTTAATAATTCAATGGTAGTGATACCGGTCACCCGGTCACCCCGTATTGTAACTAAAAAATTGCCTTGCAATGTGCAACGCAATATCACATTAGTGCATGATAGAAAGTATGCGTTAGTATTCAACGGCTACCTATGCAATCAAACGACGGCAGATTGGTTACTGGACAGAGCTTAAAAGCCTTCTGCTAAGGCTCCCCCCTAGAGTAGAAGCACGGTTATCTTTCCATAACCAAGAGCAATGTAAACTACAATAAAGTGAAAGGAAGTATACAATTGTGTTGTCTTCGCCACGCATGTGCCTTGTTGATACTGCTTGAATCAACAGCTCTTAACTCACATACAGACGAAGATGTAGCTTTGTCTTTTTTCTTTTCATAACTCTTTACCCGATTATATGTTAAATTTTACGAGACTACAACGATGTATCGAAATGCAGGGTTACTTCTTTTTGTGCTGTACATCACGTTAGCATTTTAGAAGCTGGCTGTTGCCGATTTTTTTGCGCTTCCGGTGACTACGGTGCTGCCAACTAGATAATTGCCCCTCTTGATGTTTTGAATACCTCAATATTTCGCAACTTCCATGTCTCCTCAACGCCGCTTTTCCCCAGAGATCTCCCGGCCGTGTTAACCTGCCACCACCGATTCTATTTTCGCCTTTGTTTTCTTTTCCGACTTCCTTCGTTTCCCATACTCTATCCAGCTTATCGGCCCTTTGCTGCCGCACCAATACTATTGTCGTAACTTGTCCTAGGTGATATCATCACTTTTAGTCAAGAACCGGAAGCTCTTCTTGATGCTAGTCAAAAAACCGGCTATACGCCTTTGAGTTTGCATCTGCTTTGCGGGAAAACCAAGCCTACGATGTCCGTTACATCTACGTCTGCTGAGGCCGTTGCCCGACCCTCTTCCGGCTCCAAGTCCGGTATGGGACTACATACGCTAGCCATATTCATAATTGTGCATGCTAACTTATATATCTAGGGCGCCATTTTATCGGAGGACTTGGCTCCGGTGTCACATCTGCCATTATTCTCCAGCCGCTAGACCTTCTCAAGACTCGTGTTCAACAGTCTACTACCAACACCCTGTCAGCCAACCTCAAAATCATTCTTCGGTCCGAGAACAAAATCGGATCTCTTTGGAGAGGAACAGTACCATCGGCATTGCGTACGGGCTTTGGCTCTGCCATCTACTTCACGATACTAAACTCGCTTCGCCAAAAGGCCGCAGCTCTTGGCTCTCGCTCTGGAAACAGTGCTCAATCATCTGCCCTTCCGGCATTAACCAATTCTGCTAACATGGCTGCCGGTGCTACTGCCCGTACTTTAGCTGGCCTGGTCCTTATGCCTTTGACCGTAATCAAAGTTCGCTACGAGTCGACGATGTACTATTCCTACTCTTCTATGTGGTGTGCTTGCAAAGACATATACAAGACTACAGGCATTCGTGGGTTCTTTTCTGGCTTTGGCGCTACTGCTGTACGTGATGGTCCAAATGCAGGAATGTACGTTCTTTTCTACGAGCAACTGAAGACAAGGCTCAACACCATGAACATCGGCATTGATAACATGCCTATCGCTGCGCCGGCTGTTATAAACTTCTCCGCAGGCATCATAGCTGGATCGGCATGCTCGGCCATCTCCAACCCTTTTGACGCAATCAAAACACGCATTCAGCTGCAACCTAACTCCTACCGGAACACATTCTTGGCAGCCCGAAAAATGTTCTCTGAGAACGGTATGTCTTCATTCTTCCATGGTCTTGGACTTCGCCTGACAAGAAAGGCCCTTAGCTCAGCCTTGGCTTGGACGGCTTATGAAGAGTTCCTACGGAGAATGGACCGGCCTCAATTCGTACCGCAGAAGGTTGAGTGAAAGTTTAGCTTTCTGTAGCTAGTCATAATAAGCCTGGTAGAGCTTATGCATTTGATCTTGTGCCACTAATATCTGTCCCATCAGGTTCCCTGCTGGCGATGGTATGATGCTTTATTAGTGTGTATTAAAGAAGTGTTACTACTGTTCTGTTCTTTTCGGTTCTTTACTGCTCTTCTACTCTTCTCCCGCCATGGGTTATATTTTACTATATCCTTTATTTCTCGACTTATTTCCCACTATAGCATCGACAGTCTCGTTTTAGTACAGTCTCATCAAGTTCAATTGAAGCGTAGCCCTTATACTGTTTTTCTTCTTAAGTCACAAGGGATTCGTAGCATTATATAGGTAACTATGTAATATATAAACTCATTAATCATGAATACATAAATTTAGACAAAACAAACAATTCTCCTCTTCTCATAGGAGCACATGAACACATCCATTGAATCAGTAAGTAACAAAACAACCCCTTTCCCTTAACTCCAAGATACACTAGATATGAGGTACAATAATAGTATACTAGTCACGCAACATAGCATTCAGTGAGCACCGGCTAGATACATCAGCATAGAAGGCGAACGGCTTCTGCTTCTATGCTTCTTGCGAGACACCTCCAACTTATCTCCTACCGTTAGATTGGTCGAAGAGTGCCTATGGTGGCTATGGCTACGGTGTCGGTGGTGATGGTAGTGGTCGTCATCGACATCAGCATACTTCTTCTCCTTCTTGCTTTCGTAGGAAATTTGGCCGCCTGCGCGCAAGGAACGCACACTGTTTGTGTGATGCCACAAGTATTCACGTTCCCAGTCAGGGAGTTCACGAGTTATAACAACATAATTGGGGTCCTAAAATATAGCATATTAGTATACTAGATCATGAAAGAGATCATCAAGTGATTCACACTACTAACCTCATCAATAAAGAAGTCCATATTCATAGTACGCAGCGACTCGATGGACGCCCACTTGCGGGAGATACGAGTATAGGTAGGGCGAGCAACGACGCCCTGATCTTCGACAACACGGCGCTCCTCGAAGATACGCTCACGTTCGTAGCTGTGGCGGCTGCGGCTACGATCGGAGTCAGAGCCAGAGTCGCCTTCGACCTTTTTGCCCTCTATAATGGACTGAATAGCCTTAGCATCAAGGCCAGATGATACCAGGCGCTCCTGGAGGCCACGGTCGACCTCGCGCTTGATACGCTCCCTTTCTTCAGCCTCTTTCTTCATCTTCGTAGCTTGCTCTAGCTTGTATTTCTCAATAGCTTTGTGTTCAGCCTCCTTGCGCTCCTCTTCGAGTCTTTGCTTCTCCTCCGCCTCCTTCCGACGACGAAGTTCGATGCTCTCGGCTATACGGCGCTCGGTTTCTTCGGCCTCCTTGCGACGGTTGATCTCATCCAGAGTTTCTTTGGCACGGCGAAGCTCGTCTTCCTCTAGCCGTTGCTTCTGTATAGCTTCCTTTTCACGGCGGCGGTTGATTTCTTCAAGTTCCTCCTGGGCTCTGCGCAAGCGATTCGTTTCAGTAAGACGGCGCTCGTTTTCCTCGTTCTCGCGTGCACGCTCAATCTCCTTGAGCTTCTCCCGAGCAAGGCGAAGTTCCTCGGCTTCAAGGCGGTCCTTTTCACGAGATGCTCGCTCTTTTTGGGTATCGCGCTCCAGCTTTAGCTGCTCTAGCTCACGCTGTGTAGTTGCGAGTCTCATGCGCTCTTCGATAGAGGTCTTCTCGTAGCGCATGCGCTCTTCCAAGGCACGACGTTCCGTCTTCACCTTCTCCTCCAGGCTATCGCGCTCGTACTTATACTGGTTAGTAACCAGCTGGTTGTTTTGGCGTTCCTGTCTAAGGCGCTCTTCGATCTTCAGGCCGAGCTTGTATTCTTTTTCGGAAGATCTAGACGATGAAGAGCCGCGCCGAGAGCGGTGATTACTGTGCATATCGACCGGGTATGGAACTGGGATGATCTGCTGAGTGGGTGCCTTGGCAGGAAGAGGGGAAGGCTGTGGCGCGAACATGGGGCTGTGAAGGCGTGGCTTGGCGTAGGCGGCGTGGCTGTCTTCCGAGTGATCACGGATGTTGATAATAACGGGAGAGGGGCCATCATGAGATGGAATTGCCACAGGAGGGGGTATAGGAACGCGATACTTATAGGAGCGTCTTGAGTAATCAGAGTCACTTTCGTCTCTGACCAGATAGGTCGGACCATTGTGCTGGAAACGAGACGGGCTGGGCCGGGGGTGGTCGCCTTCCGTGGATTTCTTGCGACGGAAACGGATGCTCACATCATCCTCTGAATCAGACCCGTAGTAGCTCATGGTATACGTCTAATGACAGTGATGTATGGAAGAGTAGGCGTATATAGAAAGAGTGTTTAGGATAGTAGAGGTCTGTTGAAGCTAAGTCGCTGAGTTCGCACTGAAAGGCAATGTTGATCTGACTAACCAAATAGATCAATAGCTTTCTTTGAACAAATATAATGTTAAGAGGGAGAAGACGGTGAAAGAAAAAACTAAGTCAGAAACAAAGCAGGACTGGGACAAGCGGGAATTTTAACTACGGGTGGGGAGCATATCAGCTGCTACCTTTGCTGACTTCTGAGAATACAAGCAAGTAGAGATATTGCAAGTCACTAGGATTGCATTTTTGGGCCAAATAATGATAGTACAGGCTCCGGGGCTACCAAATGTTGTTTCTTTTGGTATGTGTAATGTATCAATGGGTGGGCGGTAAAGGGAGGGGTGGCAGTAAGAACATAAGAGGAGGAGATCAATGAGAAAAAAGCAAGCACGGTTATGCACAGCTACATAGTACAGTACGGCAAAGGACGACAAGGGGCTGCTGGCGATCTGGGCCTGTCGGATTGTCTCTTGTCTCTCGGTTGGCTGAACAGATGCTTAGTGGTTGTTGTTGGATCGTGGTCAGCTAGTTACTATATAGGAAGTCATTCAGCTAAGGTTCTGTTACATACAGGGCGAGACTGGGTCGAAAAGAAGAAGTATTACTCATTCTCTGGCTGCAAAGCACTCGTCGATAGTGCCAGGTCAGCAAACAGCTATCTACTTACAGTTGCAGCAACAAAAACAACAAAAGAAATGCTATTTGCACATTGTCACATACTTCTTTGGCATTACATGCCATTATTACTAGTACAACCACAAAAAATAGTACTTGCTACTAAAGATGCAGATAGATGGCTAGCAGGCCATTGGATTTTAGGCTGCTATCAAGCAGGGCCCTCCGTATGAGGCATCGGATGCTTCACATCAGCTGGCTTTAAGATAGGAGAGAACAAGATAAAGACAGTGAGTGATATGTCCATAGCTTAAGATTCTGGTCGGCCAAGACACTCATCATTTGTTCGGCATGCCTCAAAATAAACCGGCTGCGTAAATCTTTCACATTACGTCAGTTTGATGACATCGGTGAGCAGTCTCGTCATAGTTCACTTCTAATCGAGTGATATATTAAAAAAAAGACATCAGTGAGCTTAACAATGAAAAGAAGCTGATAGTTCCGCCTTTTTGTCCTGTATAACTTCTTAACTTCTAAGACACATGCCACCATGACAATACATAAAAAGGTATGGTCTATGTCCCCTATATCTAGGTCTACTAGAAGCTCTGACTGCTGCCATT
The DNA here is from genome assembly GCA_001856765.1 of Endoconidiophora polonica. Classification (NCBI taxonomy): domain Eukaryota; kingdom Fungi; phylum Ascomycota; class Sordariomycetes; order Microascales; family Ceratocystidaceae; genus Endoconidiophora; species Endoconidiophora polonica. The sequence continues at coordinate 14,588 of LXKZ01000150.1, read as the reverse complement.
AAATCTATCCTGTATGGTTGAAACAATGAAAAGTAGAAGAAACGATATAGAAACTAGAAACTAGAAATCGGAAACTAGAAGCTAAAAGCTTGGGGCAGGGTGCCCCTGTCCTAGCCCCTCTTTGAAGTATCAGATGCAGCTGGAGTTACGGAGGTGCTGCACTGGGCCAATATTTGAAAATGAAGTTTTCAGTTACAGTCTAGCAGACTAGGGCTCGTATTTCTTTTCTTCCTCTTCTTTCTATCTTACTTGCTCCGGCCGAAAGTACTCAAAAAGGCAAGCAAAGCACTAACGTGAAAGGAAGAACAAAGTTGTAGCTCAAGTTGGCGCTGAAAAAAAGACTGGGTGCCACTCCGGAATAGTTTCAGCTATTAAACTACAAGACTTGGAACTCAATTTCACATATAATTACAACAGTGATAGCCTTGTTGTGGTAATTACGGTACGGTACTCTTATACTATCTCTCAGCGTCGTGACAGTTCACCCTACCGCATGATATGCAAAGTATGAAAGAAGCCCTAAAGAGACTTTATACCGTATTGCATGCAGACGCCATCTCATACTGTTCTTCTTCTGTATGGGTATCCCATTCATCTTCTGATGCCGTCATTCTGAAGCATCAGCGTAACGTTGGTTACCTCAAGGCTGGCTTAAGTTGGGCGGCCAAGGCTGCCTAGTTAGCCAACGTCCTTGCTCCTGTATTTTTAATTAATTTTTCTAGTTGTATCTCGGAGACTTTAATTCTACTTCGTTACCATTCACTTCAGAATGGCCATACATATTATATAGTACAATTAAAAGGCGAAAGCCATAGAATGAGGGGCAAGTCTTATTTGGAACATATTACCACTCCCCCCATTCTCCACCATGTATAGCGTTGGATACGAACAACAACACCCCCTTGTCCGTATCTCACTGACGCTGTCAGATGTACTATGCTATAGCTGAGCATTATGAGTAGCCTAAGTATCTTGAACTTGTGACTAAAGCCCTTAGCAAAGCAACATGTTTCAAGTCATTTGAAGCTTGGTCTGTGCAAAGCAGGAACAACTAATTCTTGACAGTTCAATCCTTCTACTCATAGTTTCTCTTTACTATTAGTACCCTTACTCACGAGACAAGGCAAAAACATAAATTAAAGGAAGCAGGGCCAGACTTCTCCCAACTGAGCCTAAGCAATCTTACTTACTAACGCCTATGAAATTGCTAAGCAAATATATCCTGCTGTTGTCAGATTATCTAGCCTTCATTGCTCTGGGTTATGNNAAAGTCTGTCCAGTAACCAATCAGGCGTCGTTTGATTGCGTAGCAATGTAGGTAGACGTTAAATGTATACACACACACATTCTGTAGCCTAGTTTGCTATCGATTATCAAATTACATGACCCCGCTTTTTGACGCCATATTTTAAGCGATAAGTCAATAATTGGCTGCTAATCAGTTGATAAGTCTACCAATAATTGGGGCCATAAACAAATATCCATACCAGATTTATTCTTTAGATTTCACCACCACTTCTAGGCGCTTATCAGTTCTGAGTCAAACATAGTGTAAATATGGGTATCCTGCCGTTGTATTATGCACTAACGTAGGTCACGCACATAGAATAATCTTAATGGATGGGTAAGAGTTATCCCTTAATGACGATTTGAATTTCATCCCTGCTGCAATCACATGGTCCAGAGGCAAATCATCACGACCCAAAATTGCAAAAAGAGAAGAAGATATCAGTTTATTGGTCTACCGTCTGCAGATGTTTGGGGCCTCTTTTGAACTAATGATAATATGAAAGCCTCGTGATCACAAGTTGTGTAGGCTAAGGTTTGCACTACATAACAGCCAATAAATGAGAAAATATACACAATAACAAGTTATGTCACCAGGCTTTGAGGAACGTCCATTGTCCAAGATGTGCAGTATATGCACATCCATTTTCGTGCTGACGATTTTTTGCCTTTCCAACTAATTCCAGGTTATCGTAGTGCGGCCTTGAATCGTGTAAGAAAAAAAGAAAAAGACGTACTTAAGTTAGCATATCTTCCTTGGGTTTCAAGAGCTGAAACTATCAAGTCACAATGTAGTAAATATATGATAGTCTTCATTATTCCTAGTCAGTACCTCTAATTCTAACCGCCCCATATGGTACATCACGTCAAGATTGTCACCGATTATATTTATACTTTTATACATGACGTAGACTGTATCTCGTATTCGGTCAGGACATCTCACAGCGATATCAAATCTGCAGAAGCTACAATAGGTTTATTTCAAATCAGTAACCCTCGACATACGTTGATATTTATGTCGACATTCCTCTTTGCAGCATCTTTTCAATGTGCTCTCGGCTGTTCTTGTGTGTAGTTTCCAGGTACTGTAAACGCTTTCCAAGTTTATCAACATCGGCATTCAAGTCCTTCATCTGACCGTTCATCTTGTCCATCAGCTTAGGCGCAGGCACAGACACAAACCTAGTACATTAGAAATATAGTCAGTATGATGTTTGCCTTTGAGCTCAGCAACAAGATTCGCTATATTTGTGGTCTGGAACCGATTACTCACATCTTACCCAAGCCCTCATAAACTGGTGCGTCTTTAGGTAGGCTAGACACTTCGCTCATGGTTAAGCTGAGCAGGCGCATCTCACGCTGCTTTCCGACAACTTGCGATCTCGTCACATTGATCTGCTGCTCTGCCATTAAGGCCTGGTTCTCGATCTCACGAACGAGCTTTCAAGGTATGGAACGTTAGCACTAGCTTCAAGGTTGTGGTACGTTTTGGTAAGGGTTTCTACTTTTTCCAGGGCCTCGTTTGAAATAGACATTATGTAGTTTAGTGGCAGGTAGATAGTATGATATTGGTTTTATGATAGTTGCATAGATAGCTAACGAGGATTTTGACGTCGTCGTTTGTATCGCCCAGTCTATTCTGTAGTCTCCACCTCCTGTAATTAGCGGAACCTTGAGTCCACTGTAAACCCTGCAGTATTCAATCAAGGGTTATGATCATCAAGGTATCGTTCATAGAAAAGGGGCTTTTAAGTCACGGCTCCGTTAACTACTACGTCTATATGATTACTAACTTGAGCTTGACCTTTGTTACAACTATAACTACAAATGATGGCTTATATCAAAGTAAAATTGTATCTTCATAGTTCTAGAAACTTAATAAGATTAATGATTAAAAAAAATCAAAGTAAAATTATGTAGTTAATCGATTGACTAGTTGATCTAATGTAGCGTTGACATTGACAAGTTGCTGCTAAACTCCTTTTATGTCGATTCGTGTGTCTTCGGAAATAGCAGTTGTAGTTCCCTCGTTATCGTCTACTCGTTCTTAATTGCTGCGAGCTTTAGTTTCTCCACCGATCCGTGCCTACGGACCCCCCGAAGCTCAATAGATGGAATCGGAATGAAGAAAACACGGGCCCAGTGCAATTCGAACTCATTTTCTTCTGCCTGAAGGCAGCGTCGCAGCCAGATACCCCAGGTAATCTCATAATACGCTACACGATAAAAGTCAGTATGGCACATAAAGCACTGATATGGTAACCATAGTTTTAGAGTATAACACATACCTCCTAGATAATATTATAGAGTCAGTAAATGGACACAATCAAGTCTCGTAATTACAATGTGAAAACATACCAACACCTGTCATTACGTGCCACCAAGAGTGGCCCTCTAGAACAATTCCCCATGGGAGCTGGATAATGCGACGAGTGTGCCGAAGGTTGGTGCAAAAGGCATTATCGAGGTTCCAAACAACGAAACCCGACACAAATACACCAACGCCTGTCCATATGTATTAGACTCAACGAACGTCGAAACGGCCATACCAATGGGACAAGGCTTCATCTCATACCATATACAACGAGAACACGAAGCTCCTTCATAATGCGGCTGGAGTTCTGAGGGTTCCGGGCTTCCAATGTAGGTCGGAGCTCCCACACAGTCAAATAAACAGCCCGGAATATCGTGGTAGCCATCAAGACTGCGAAAGCAAATTGGTGGAACACCGGATTCTTGTAAACACTGTACCATGCCTATATATCAAATGTGTTAGTAACACACACTACATGTATTTTGCGATTCTGCAGACAGGTTATTTTACTTACCGTAACGAACAAGTCAAAAAAAAGCAGAAAAGCAGAAGTTACCAGTTGCTGTATTTTAGACTGACCATAAGAAAATGTCACAAATGACATCATACTGGTGGCATAAATCATCGACAACTCATCGGCAAGCTGGAATGGATCTGTAGGGGTTCTGTTAGTCATTATACGAAGTTGACAACAGCGAAAAAACTTACATTTCATAGTCATATGGAAAAAGAAAGATGTCAGTCCGACAATCATGTAGCCTAAAAAGGAGAATGTATACATAAGTGAGTGGCCATTACGTATACAACTCACGATACCATATACTCCTAGGTAAATGAACACCGCATTGCTTATGGTCTATTACGTAAAATGCTGAGTTAGTACGATCGTAACGCAATCAGGACTGTTAGTCCTAGAGATGAATCCAATGAGACCTTGAGCTTGAAAGGGCTAATGGCAACTTACATTACACGCTTCTGCGAAATAAGGGGTGACGGCATAGTCCTAAAAGCGGATGTTAGATGAACTGAGATATCATTAAACAATAAACAGTTCTATGATGACCAGCAGCGGAACTTGCCTCCTCGCAAAAGTTAAGAGTTGATGTTGATTCTCCCCAAAATCCAGAGCCAGGTGACTTATACGGGACGCCAAAAAGCTGGAATATGCCGTTTCCAGTTGCCATATCGAGCGTTTTAGGTCTGGGACAATCCATACAATGGAAAGATTTGAGAAGATACCAAATGAAGGTTTAAGATATGGGTTACGAGTGAACCTCAATGATTTAAAAAAAATAAAAAAAAGTCTTGAATACTGACGGAAATAAGAAAGACAAACGTATACAAGTAAAGAAGAGAACGAGAAAGGGCCTAAGTTACTACCATATAGTCATGAAAATAAAGAAGGGCACTCTTCAGGAGTTCGTTACAACCAGAAACTAAACACGCATTATTACTACCTAGGAGTTCCATCCAGGCTGGAAGTGCGGTTGGCTTCACCCGCCTAGCAGGTGCATACCATTAGATGAAGCATTGATAAACTACTGCCTATGACTACTATTGGCTAAAGAACAAGATGGAATCTTGATTTTCAGTGCTATAATAAATAAGAGGTAGTCGGTAGGCGACACTCTGGTCCTGCTGATATTCGTACAGGCCTTGGTGCAAACACGAAAGGGAACACGTATTTGCGTGTGCAGGGCTTTTACTAACAGAGGATATTTTACTACCAGGGAGTTAGCGAAGACGACGTGGTAAACTGCCCAGCCATAGATAAAACGCTGATGTTTTAGCTACGCTCAATCCAATCAACGAGCACAATATCTATTAGTTTTTTTTTTTTTTTAATCATTAATCTTATTAAGTTTCTAGAACTATGAAGATACAATATCTATTAGTGGGTAAGTAGGTTTGAAATGCTGCCACACAATACTTCGGCGATTGCCAAGAATCTACATGGTACGTCGAACATAACCCTAGCAGAAGTGTTATTTGAACAAATTATAGAGTACTATAGCGAAGCAAACCCATTCTCTTCTATTCTCGAATTTGGCTAAATGGCTGGAAAAATCTTACGAATGACATTATACTGTTGTCCATTGCATCAGCTTACATGTTTATCCGCTTTGTTCGCTATATCAGCAGCAACTACATACAATATCAGTAAGACAGCAGCATGGGAAGAAAGAGGGAGTGTCCGTACCGTCTCTATAAATGTACTATGTATCACAGCACTCCAACAAATCTGGGGCCTCTGGAAAGCTGTACTGCCGAAACAGGAAGCAAGCTTTTCGCCCCACTCCCACGTAGCTCTCCGCGCCACAAAATAAACAGGACGGATTCTCAACAGACGATCTAGAACTGACATAGCTCGGTAGCACTGTAAAGCTTTATATCTAGCGATTGCATCCTCAGTATGGCCGAGACATTTTTGAATGAGTTTGCGCTTCATGAGGCTGCCCGTGAGGGTCGAGGTACGAGAGACTAGAGTTATCGTCACTAATCATCGCTTTTAGTCATAAAACCGCTGCTAACAACACCCGGTGCTACAGCATTGACAGCCGAAAAGATTCTCAAGGTGTGTATTCAGTGTCTAGGTCCCGCATATCTCTACATTTCTAATAAATGAATAATCAGGACAACTGTAAACTAGCTGAGAAAAAAGACCACGACGGTCGTTATCCCATTCACTGGGCAGCATCTGCAAACAACTTACAGATAGTTACCCTTCTCTGTCAGCTTTCTTCCTTTGACCCCGATGTCCAGGTAATCAGAGTGAATTGAAACATCTACGTCCAGCTTGGTGCTAACCTTATGACGTAGGATGATAGCGGATGGACTCCACTGATGATTGCTGTTAATGTTGCGGACTCAGATGCCATTGTCGAGTTACTTATACAGAAAGGCGCTGACATCAACATAAAGAGTAAGTTTTGGTTTTCCAAATCTTTAGTATGAACGAGAGTACTTACCGACTTTATGGACCACAGACAACTTTGACCAAGTAAGTTCCGCATCATTACATGTAGCCGTTTCTAAGCAGCAGACTAACACAGTCGCAATAGACCATCATGCACTCCATTGCCTCTAAAAAGAAAATCGATCTTGCTCGCAAGTTACTTAATCAGAAGCCTCCCGCCTCGATCCGCGTTAGAGACAAACGAGGCCAATTTCCTCTTCACAGAGCTGCTGCTGTTGGCTTCCTACCTATGGTAGAGCTCTTTGTCAAGAACGGCAGCCCTATAGATGCCTCAGATGCTTCGGGTAGCACGGCTTTACACCATGCTATTGCTGAAGGGCATGGCAATGTTGCTGTTGCTCTCTTGAAACTAGGTGCTGATGGTACAAAGAAGGACCTTGATGGACATGTCGCTATAGATCTTTCTCCAGATAATGAGGTAAGAGCTTCAAAGTTTATGTTCATGAGTTGCGGCCTTAGAATTTTCGCTAATAATTTTCCTGTTTTGAATTAGACACGGAAATACATTATCAAAGCAGCGGAAGAAGAGGAAATTTCACTAAAAGCATAACTAATATTATTACATGTAAACTCTACGAAGTTGTCCTTGTTTTGCCCACCATGTATTGACAATTGTTCCAGTCATTTTCCAACAGTACTTTCCACCAGCTCCCGGTACATCGCCTTGACGTCCTGAACATCTGCCTGAAGCTCTTCAACAAGCTCACTCTTCTCACCTAACATCTCTAATGTAGTTTGATAGCGTGTTGAGATATCCTTTACCTCAGCTTCCAACTCTGTAATACGGGACGCACTATGACCAGCCTCTCCAACTTCTTTCATCAACGCTGAAATTTCAGTCCGGGCCTCATCCCTTTGGATGGCAATACGTATCATCTCCTCTTTGGCGGCAACCTTTTCAGCCTCGAGCCGGCGAACAGTTGCACTTAATCTATCAATTAACTGGATTGATGGGCCAGCAGCCACTGTTGAGACAGAAACCATATCATTGATTGTCCGTTGAGGCGACGCAGGCCTATCAGCATCATCAAAGGCATCAGATGAGTCGCCTGGTCCTATAGATGGAGCCCGTGTCGGATCAGCAAGTGATTCAATCGGTGGAGGGAAGTAGCTGACGCTTGGTCTATGACTGTTGGACGGTGTCGAGGTACGTAAAGAGACATGCGAAACAATCGAGCGAGAAGAGGGAGGTTCTTGATCAAAAGTATGTATGCCTGGTAGCGAAGTCTTCCGAACTCGCTGGTCTGCAGTCGACAGCATGTTGAATTGAAACTGGCGGCTCATGATAGATGGTTGTGGCGAGGTCGGCATAACGGGAGACAGTGATGATGGTATACGAGAGCTTTCATCCATTGGAGCCCACTTGTTAGCGTTTGTTGAAAATGAGGTTTGTAACTCTGTCTGCTTCAGCTCCAAATCTACTTTGAGCTGTTGGATTATCGCTTCTGCCTCCACGAGTTTGGTCTTCAAAGAGCTATTCTCCGTCTTCAGATTATCGACCACATTGTCGGTCACGAGGCTTGGTGAACCTGACTTAGCCTGCAAATCAGCAATCTCTTCCTGTTGACGTCTGAAACGAGAGGCCTGTTAATTTATGGTAGTGTCAGTTGATTGTAACTGCCTCGTATGATATGGGGCATTGACAATTTCACACTTACTGATTCCCGAGCTTTTCTTCTCATATCAGATTCTCGTTGGTTTGCATCCACGATCTCATTCTCCAAGCTAGATACACGGGCTAGCAAGCTTGATTCCATTCTTTGCCAGTTCTCGTGAGCGATTGCATATTGACTTTGGAGGACTTCAACCTGTCGCATTAGCTTCGCGTCGGAATCTCCTGTAGATGTAGAAGATGCCTCTTCGGCATAGACGCGCACTGCTTCCAACTTGCTTTCTAAGACTTGAATTTCAAGTTTCTTTTCTGTCTCAATCTTCCGAGCCCTTTCCTCGGCATGGCTGATTTGATCCCGAAGATCAGACACTTGGTGTCGATTGCGATCCCGTACTATGTTCTTCTCTGTCTCCGCTGAAACAATACGGTCTTCGAGAGTTTTGATCCGATATTGCTGTCTCTGGATAGTCTCAGAGTCAGCATTCTTACTAGCCTTATCATTGCTATCCTTCAGCCTTTCAACCTCTGCTGTTAGATTTGCGATGATAGAATCCTTTGTAGTGATATCGAATTGTAACTTGGATATATCAGTTTTGTACCTAATAGCCGACAAACGAGTTTGTTCAAGCCTTTTTTCAGTGTTATCATTGAAGGAAACAGCCTCGCGGAGAGTCAAGATTTCCGCGTTCGCCTTCTGTAAATCAGTTTGCAACGCCATGATGGTACGCTCGTGCTGAATAGCTTGAGACCGGAATTTACTTCCAGCTAGTCGGCTTTTCTGGTCTGCTATTGCGAGCATTTGGCCTTCTTGGATTAACAAGGCAATACGTTCATCCTTCTCTGCCAGATATTTCTCGAGGCTACCGTTTGGTGCTTCTTTGGCAGCATTTTTGGCAGTATCAGCCATTCCTTGCGACAGGAACTTGATTTTGGCTGCCATGCTGTCAATCTTCTCTATGTATCCGTTAATCTCATCTTGACCGTCTTTAGTTGTACCGCTCGGTATGGGGTCGGAAGTCTTGGGAGCGGCTACTAGTGCAATCGGGGCAAAAGAACAGTCTTGCGCCTGCGCCTTTGCTACTTCTATGGAAGAGTTTTTGGCTTCGATTGGTAGAGGTTTGTCTAGACTAGTTTCCAGTGTTTCAAACTGGGTTGGTGCAATTGCGACAAAATCGGGGTCTAGTACGTCGTCATTGTTATTACTGGCATCCGAAATACTACCTATTACATCAGTCGAATTGCAAGGTTCCCGCGTAACGAAATTGTCTGATGGCTTAACATCACTTGGCAGTGAGTCGGTGCTAGGCCTCGAACTTTCGGGTTGGTCAGAAGAGGTCGATGTTCGTGATGCTTTAGCAGCAAGGGCTTTGGCAAGTCGTTCTTGTAGCTTATCGAGCTGCCGAGTGTTTTGTTCTTGATGATTGGCAGCTATGTAGCCATATCAATACTTTTTGATCGCAATCCATTGTATAGTATAGTCTCACGATACTTACTAGAAGGTGATGCTGAGATGTTTGCAGGAGCATTGGAGCATATAGTCTGGGGTACTGTAGAAGTTGCAGCCTCAGAGCTCGAGCTTGCATGGTCGCCTTCAGCTAAGATGGTATCAAGTTTCGCTTCAACTCCTGCAACAGCCTGCTGCAAAAGAGAGCCCCATCGCGATTGCCTACCGGGAGCGACCATTGGGCAAGGTGAGAAAAACCAATTGTTGGTGAATTATAAATCGAGAGGCGCTCAAATGTTCATCTAATGGCTTTCTAATAAATTTTTGAAGCTTACGTTAATAGTAACCCTAGTGATGTTATAACCCTTGTGCAATCACAACGGTCCATAAATAGTACTTATGAATGTTAAGAAATGGCAGTACCCACAACTGATAGCAGCAGGCTGTTGTAATGTTGCGAACATTGCATCTATCTACAATGTATCAGTAAGGACTTGACAGCTATCAGCATTAGATAATGACAGAAATGACTTGCGAAAAAGCTCGCCATTGAAATGATTCAGAAAAATTTCAACGAAAAGAGGGGTTTCGATATGGGATATGCTATTACTTGCTGCATCGTTTTGCTAGTCAGTACTGCTATGTGCTAATACTAATGTGACCTCACGAGACGATCGTATTCTATGGCGCCCCGCCAAACAAACTTGGCGGACGTATCATTCATGATTCTTTTCTACCGTTTTCATTGCCTGACCTTCTTACTCACTTTGACAACACTTGACTAACTTATCAGTGAAGATCAGCATCACATTCGCCTGGTTAACCGTACTTAGCTCTACAATGTTATATTCGATTTGAAAGACTTTTTTGCTTGGCCCTAAGGCATTTCGTATTTATCGTCTCTTCTAGTCGTACTGTTAGTCGGATGTATCGCTTTGACAACTTGAAGCTATATGTACAGTTGCCGTATATCCGTACAGAATATTCTACACTGCATCCACATTGATATACAGCGGCTACAGAATTATCTTTTCATAGATGCCAATAGTTTTTATAGTTTCAATTGCGTTGCAATCAGTTTACTAAATCAGACGATCTTGAAACCATTTAGAAGCGGCAATAGAAATACGCACAAGGCATTATTAAAGTTGTAATCTGATTATAGGTTGGGCGGTATTGTCAATGCTGCAATATATGGAGGGCGAGAAAGGAGGTGGAATGCAGCACGTAGTAGCAAAACTTTAAAAGAGGTTTAGCACCTCATATATAAACACATGTTATTACCATCTCAATAATTAATCTATTTCTAGAACTGTGAAGATGGCTACGCGAGTCTTAGCTGACTACCTAAACGCCGGTACTTGCTTGATACTTGGTCGACCTTCATAGATGCCGCTGATGAATTTTCGTAGAATTCCTGAAGATAATTCTGGTTCTTCAGCACAAACAACATTTTCTTTTGTCTTCTTCACTCCCGGCTTGTTTATTTTCAATGTCTCTACAATGTCAGTTACACCAGAAAGTAAAGGTAGTTTCTTCCGTCTGCTGATGAGCTTTTTCGTCTCAAATCTTGAATCCTACTTGTTGTCCCCATTTCTCTATAACCACTCATGATGCTCATGTATTATGTTTTTCAAAAACTCTTTTACATGTTATAATATTTATAATTAACGTGCTGTACAGATCAAACTTCTAATATACTATGATTTTAATTTGGAACGTTCCTTTCCTTCACTTACCAGTATCTAGCCTGAATCTATAGCCAAATGTAGGTTACTCAGAACCAGTAACTGTTAAGACCATTTATAGGCGAAGCACAGACTAAAGGTGATTGGTTAGATACCAGTTCTTTGGATCAGAAGTAGACCAGATACATGTACCTTACATCCAGTCATTTTTTAAGTTCTAAAAAATGAAGAAGATTAATGATTGTAGATTAAAAAATACTCGCCCTCAGTACACTTTCAGTTTCTTTCTTGGTCATCAGATTTAGACTATAAAATCCTAGCGTACTAGACCTTTGAGTGCAAACAGTGTTAACAGGGAGTAGCAATGATTCCCAAATTCAGTGGATGGTTATAATAAACAAAAGGTTCAAGTTGATTGATATGTATTAACTAGTGATAGTAAAAGTTCTGACAGCTTCTATGCTTACCAAGTATATATCAAAGTGCCTAGAGTATTCTTTCACATAGCAGTGAGTGATAAATTGACTAATTCTAGTTATAGGGTTCATCGACAATTAACAAACTTGAAGAGAAAACTCCCCTAGCCCTGGGACTTGACTTGTAATATAGCTAACCTTGTTCTAGATTGAAACTCGTTACCTATGTATAGTCCTTCGGGCATTTGTTGTTAGTCAATAATCTTATCCAGTATCTCAGTTCTTACACCTACGATACTCCTGTTCATACAGTATCACTCGTTTACCATTCGTAACAAATTTCATATTACAGCCCTGACTTTTACTACAAATATGATCTATCTAAATATCTACCCAACATTCATTGTCCGACTTCTGAACTGCATTAGCATCTGGCATGATTCGATTGAAGCATGAAAGAACACCGAGTCATGTCAAGAAAGTGTCTACTAGCATCATGCTATGATGTAGTACCTATTACGACTACTACTGGTTGATGCGTACGAGGCTCAGCAGCCTTCTAGGCCTCCAAAGTCAAGTATAGTAGTGCAACGTCATGTGTTAACAAACTTGCCATGTAGCCAAAGAAGCTTGAAGTCTTACCAATAGCGAAAACAGAAGATGAAATGCCTGAAAGCCACAAATATCATGCTTAGGATAGTGTCAGCTACATGAGACTGAAGAAAAGTTACGAATGATGAGTACTGTGTAACATGCTAGCCTACATAGCAGGAACCAAAACACAATTCTAAGAAACAAAGTGTCAAATGATACAAACGTAGAGTTATGATCGTATCTCTTGGTCAATTGTCTAAGATTGGAGTTGAAGAGTGTCAGCGCTTCAATGTGTGCCTGGCATGTGACACCAGACATAATAATCTAAGCTCCATGTAGCAAGTTAACTCTAAAACGTATCTTGCTGTAAAAGGCAAGTTAATGTTTGTGTTTCATAGCCATGTTATGACATTAAGCCTATGCTCTACGTTCTGCTTCGGTTTATAATTGTCACGATTGTTCGAGCATGGAATCTAATTTTTACTGACTATACCGATAGAGATGCCATCTTTCCGCTGTCAGTATTATACAAGCGCTTGTTGGTTTTTCTAGTCTTTGACATGTTTTCTCCCCTATATAGTGGCATTTGAAAGATAACTTGGTTATAGAGCAAGACAACCTACATTAAGATATTAAATGTAATTCAAAATGATCTAACAACTGTTCAACACTACTAAGGCTGTAATTGAAGTTTCAAAAAAGGCAGACGGTGACGTGTAGAGGCTAGACACGCTGTTGGTATTGGTATGTAGGTAAATATAAAGTGAGTACTCAATTTGTGTTATAAATTGAGCAATAAAACGGGTAAGCTACTAAGTGTAAATTAGCGACGAGGGTAGCGATGTATGATATGAATAGTCATGTCCTAGAAGAGGTCACACCTACTAGTAAACTCAGCAAATAATGAGTTTTATGCTTAGACTATTTATAATGATAACATGAAACAGAACGTATAGTATACGCTTGAGGTCTGTGCTAATATGGCCTAAAACAGAAGCTTTGACTTGACTTTTACAGCAAGATAAGTTTTAGTTGACTTGCTACTTGGAGCTTTGATAAGTTTGGTATCACATGCCAGGCACATATTGAAGCGCTGGCACTCTTCAACTCCAGCCTTAGACAATTGACGACGAGATACAATCACAACTCTACGTTTGTATCACTCAAAACCTTTCTGAAAATATATTTGAAGAAGGGTGAAAGGCCTATCACTCTAATGTTTTATATAGGAAGAAGAGTGCATAAACTGGAGTAAGTACGAATGGGTTGAATAACAGTTTACGCTTGTCCGTATGCTCTCATTTACTATAATAGATGACTGGATCCTTTCACAGAATGTGCTTATGGACAGTGTGTTGAAATTGCCGACTGTGAGAGCTATGCCATCTACCACTTGTTAAGTACATTTACGTACTTAAGACTGACGCAAAGCATGTATACGTTATCGATAGTAAGGAGCTATGCAACGACTCCATAGTGCAAATACCTTCTAGGCTTCGGTCAGGAACTGGAAACCTAAGAACCATATTTACAGCACTGAACTGTGGTTCCTTGGCCACGTGAGAATGACAGGAAAGATACTACTTGATGAAGAGATAGGAAGGGCACTGGTCCTTCTACCGTTAACATGCACAGGAGTGATAAGTGGGTATGTCAAGTATGCAATTTTACAGCATATTCTCGATCTGTGGGAGCGACTTACCACTACAACCTTTACTGACAATGCGGGGGTTCTTGCACGGCACTACAGAAGGCTACGTGAGTAAGTAATCCAGCTATTATACAGCAAGTAGCAAACTGCTTGCGTAGTTATTTTACACTCTCCACAAGCTGCCTTGTATGTGATTATTCAGAGTAACTTCATTGTACCAGAAACTTTCATAAGACCAATGAGTTTTTAGGTTTTTATTATTCATAATTCATTATATGTCACAATTTGCAGTAATTAGTAACAGTCTCCTTGTAATTAATACGCAGCATAATAATTAATCAAAAAAGATGACACTGTTACATTCGTTAGGTGCCTACTGGTATCTGTTGTACACCTCAAAGCTTATAAATCTATGGGACCAAAGTAGCTGGAGAGAGAGAGAGAATGTGTGTGTATATTTAACGTCTACGTACACTGTTACGCAATCAAACGACGACAGATTCGTTTCTGGATAGAGCTTTTGGGGCCTTCTGCTCAGGCTCCCCTCTTAGAATTATGGCTCCATTATCTGACCATCACCCGGAGTTGTAAGGGTCTAAGGCCCA